>JAODAC010022712.1:0-18046 GCA_027575185.1 Mimaenictus wilsoni
TATCCGACCCACATCTCGCTCTCGCTAGTACTCCGGTCTTCTTTCTAGCACTTGCACTGTCTGGAAAGTAGGGTTGTACGTGGTCTGCTGGATTTTCGTCTGCCTCTCTTGCTCCACCACTTCTTTTCCACTCCCGCGCACCATCTCATCGACTGAAATCCCTTCCTCCCACCACACCGCCACCTCGGAGATCCCAACCGACTCGAACGCTCGCCTTCTCCGCGCTTCCCACGCATTGGTCCCACTGCCGTACACCACACCCACACATTCCTAACCAGCCTTTCCCTCCCGATTCGCACCAATCTCTCCTCATACCACACCACTCTCGCAAACGCATCGCACTTAACGCTCAACCTCCCCGCCTCCTGAAGCACCACATACCCCGGAATTGACCTCTCCAACCCCATGAGGTCCTTCAGGAACCAGGTCTATTCGCGCTCCAGGAGCTCCCATTCATCCATATCCTACACTTCCACGCCAATCATTAATATCGGCCTCGCAATCTTCCAGTTTCCCATCCATAGCTTACCCCATTTCTCTTTCACCCTACCCCATGCACACCTTGCCTTGCTTGCGCCCATCTTACATGCTTCTTCCATACACCCGTATACATGAATTGAAAGCTCAGATATTTAAATACCTCGAATTTCTCAAGTATTTAGCCCTTCCACCTCATACTGCATACTCTGCTCCTCCCTCCAGGTTTACGGAACTCCATCTACTTTGTCTTACGCACATTAACAATAAAATCCATTTTATCCATAAACCTTTCACACCGTCCAGCTTGCAAACTCACCCTATCCTAAGTCTACAATCATAGGTAATTAGTCCAAAAGCTTGGTACAGTGAAACCTGCGTATGCAGTACCTATAATACTCTAATACTCAGGGTCTTGGCTACAACGCAGAAAATTCCAGGACTGCAGATTTACTTTACTATTGTAATGTATATTTAACTGTATTATGCGAAATATCTCGCTAACGCGAAAACGGAATGACATTTGGGTTTAAAGGAATATTTTATATGGGTTAATCACGAGGTTTCACGTAATACAGGTCAATTTACCTTACATAAATCACGTTTTAAAGTAAATTTAAATAATATATTCGAGGGTATCTATATTTTGTCCTTGGAAATTAGCCGATTCACATCGGAAATACACATATGCTATAATAACTCATAAAAAAAACAATAATACTTAAATGTGGCGTGAAACAAATGCAATATAAATATTTGCCAGAAGCCGATTCGTAAAAAAACAATCATTAATGTCATGAGAATTCCCAATACGTCAATAACTCATGTCACATTATAATTTTACAATAATCCATTTAATATACTTTTTCAGAATTCAAAGTGCGAAGTATTAATCTTACCATTATATTAAATTGGTGCGTGAAGCATGAAATGTATGTGAAGCCCTGGAATGAGAGTTCTTCCTGGAAAATCCTATATAAATCAGGCACAAACTATTCAAAGTTCGCATGATCACTGCTAAACTAAATTAAACTAAATTAGGCTTAATATAGCATTCAAATTAAGAACAAAGCAAGAGAGAGGTCGCGTTGTGGTTGATTTGATGGTATTTAGTTTATATAAGTGCGGTTAAAGATGATAGCTGGAGTTATTTTTGCGGTACGTGACTTATTTAGGTTTGTGCAGCGTGATATAATTGACCATCCGGTTTGGCAGTGTGAGAGAGCCTGGGGAAAACCCCATCAAGGAGACACGTGAGATGTTGCGAATACCATTGATTTGGTAGGTCAAGTTTTATTTCAGTACCTTTTGCATTCCTTTTCGCATTGTGAAGGTCTTAAGCTGCTTATTTTGAATGACTTTGAACTTCAAAAAAGATTAATTATATGTCAATAAAGAATTTTTCGAATTTTTGCTATAAACTCCTTGTATCTTTCTTAATACTAATTTATATATTTGAACAAGCGACCATTAACTCGTGAATTTTAGACCGCTGTGAAGTTAGTAAAAAATACAAGATTTTGGAATCAGTTTTTCTAATGTGGTATTCCTGTCCGTCACGTCAATTTTATTATCCAAGCAGTACAAAAAATAGAACATTTATTAATAAGTTGTGGGATTTATTTGTACCACAATGTATGTAACAAACATAGAAATGAAGGAGATTAGCGTGGAGTTCCTGGGTGGCAGCAGACGGAGGTGAATGGCTGGCACTGGTCGTCTGGGCAGGTAGCGGATGACGTCGGAATCGCAGATGATGAAGGCCGGTGGCGAAATCGTTAGTGGCGGCTGTTGGCGTCAAGGTAGTCGATGGAGACGGCCGCTGAGGGACACGGTGAAGACTCTCGGTGACGGCGGACTATCTGGTGGCGGCAGCTGGTGTCGGGCTCGCTGTTGGAGAACTTCTGTGTCGAACTGTTTCGGACTGACTGTGAAGATGGTGGCGTTGGCCTCCAGGTGAAGACGGCTAGCTGCAGAAGTTGGTGCTGCAGATGATGTCGGTTGCCAGGCCGCAGTCCAGGTTTAACTCCTGATGGTTGGTGATTAAGGTTTGTTGATGTTTATTCTTGTTTGTGCGGCAATAAATTGACCGCCACAAAGTGAATTCAAAAAACATATACAGCTTTGGAGCTATTTTAATAAACATTTCTTGACATTATGATTGACTGAAGTTTAACTGAATAAAGTTTAATATCGTGCTCTATTATTAAAATCAATACAGGTAACCCTCGTTTAACACGCTTAGGTTTCAATTGTGAAAAAATTGATTTCAATGAAAAAGGATGCCTAAAAGATCAGCAAATAAGTCGGTTGTTGCCGAAAAATAATGGAGGAAAGAAAGAAAAATTCAGTACATTTAAAGTTTAATGTATTTTCGGCAGAAATTGAATTCTATACTATCTGTAATTATTTTAATTATAGCAACAATTATTCAAAAATAAAGCAATCTTTTAGTGAAAAATAAATACTTAAAAAATTTCGAAGATTCATTATATTTCCCATTTCGTTTAAAGGTTTATTGGTGCGGTTTTATTTGGCGCTGTGAACCTCTCGGATCTGCTAAGCACGTTATCGAAGGTAAACTGTACTCACACAGTAATGGAAAAAAAGAAAGAAAAACTTGCAGCTAACAAAAAACTAGAATCTAATAAAAGCAACACACCAGAAACGTCTCGAGTTTACTAGAGTTTACCACTCACAGTCAGGTAAAGCACAAACGTTAACCCGAAACGCAAACTTCAACTGAATTATGCAGGTATGTTTAGAAGTTAGGTAAGACCCAAGTACATTTGCACAGGTCCATTGACGTCAAACTGCGCTCGGCGCACGGCATCGACACCGTTCAGGAAACCAAGACTAAAACTAAACCAACAACAACAACAACCGAGTGGGGAATAATGGAATTACGGTCGGATGCATACCCATGCCATTCTCGATACTGTTTACTCCGGAGTTATCTGCTCTCCGTCCAGCCGAGCGGAATCGTCGCCACGGCGTTCAATTATAAATTCCAGTTTGCCGATATCTGTCCGTCAGTCCGCATTCGGATGAGTTAACAGCGTGACGTAGTGGTGAAGGTTTCACGTTTCGACTTCGGCACGCTCGTGCTACTAAATAAACAGCCAGCAAAACACAAAAACATTGTTTGCCGTGAACAAAGTGAAGTTTAAAAAATCTGCAGTGTTTTTTTTTACATCCAGTAATTTACCAGGTAATTACCACAAAACTTACCCAGAATGTTACGTAATAATGTAAACATTGTTTATTTTTATTTTGCGTGCTTCCTTTTTTATTAATATTTGCCATTTTGTTTATTTGCTTATCAAAAGTTTTGATAATTACGCGTTCTGTGTTTTTCAAATGGGAGAACCGTCAAAATACATGAATTTCACTTTTTTTCTCTTCTACTATAACCAAAACAGCTATGCATTTATAATGGCAATTTAATGCATAATACATAAGCACAGTGTAATTTTTTCACATTTAAAAGACGAGAATTATATTAAAAATTGATGCCATGTTTTTTGAAGTGCTCAGCTGCGTACACTCAAGCGTCCTTAATTTTGATCAGAAATAAAAAACGAAAAAATTTATAACATTTGCTTGAATATATTGTTTTGATTTCATAAATAAGGGTCCCTATTAATTGATAAAATAAGTTTATTAAGTGAATTAAATAACTGCCCAAACATACATACATTTGAAATATTAACTTTTTAACAATATTTTAATAACAACAACAAATCAAATTACGTTGAACATGTTTTTATGAATTAGTATCACTATAACAACAATATAATAAGCTTTATGCATTTGACATATATTAATGTACATTTTCGTTTTACAAAATCTTTCTAATGTAAATTTGGACTGTGCTCCAGTCAACTTTCATAATTAACCCAAAAACATTAATTCCATTTGAATGTATATATCTACTGTTTTGTTTAACAATTTATTTTCATTAACTTTTACAATAGAATGTAGAAAGCTACACGTTTATTTATTATTCTGTCTACCTTTCTGTCACAAATTCTATAAATAAGGAATTAATGCACTATTGTTGTATGATTTGTTTGGTCATCGGGAAAAACGTGTTTCTCTATTAATTTACACGGTGATAAAAAGATTTCAAGGTTGTTTTTTTAACGTATTTGAAACACAGACTTACATGGACGTAAATATACGCAGACTAAACCGTTAAAACCGATAATAACTATAATTATCACTAAAACCTGCATGCATGTTCCATCCTGTCTGCACAAAAGTGCAGTTTAAACGTTGTTCAATGAGTTACTCTATTCTGTATACTGAATGAATGTGGCAATAGTAAATGAAATTAGTACGAACTTGAACTAATAACACGTTTGCAAAGTTTATTAGGTCACTACCACTGTATTTTAATCTGTGTTTTTATACCGATTTCTATCATAATGTTCTGAATTCGTTATAGTTCCTTGATAAATGGATAAAGTATGTTGTGTTGTTATGTTTTACCGTTAGTGTCTGTTCTGTTTTTCGGTTGTATAGTGTTAACCCCTTCCGAACACGTTACCTTCCCCTCCACCCGATCGGGTCTCGCCATACGTGAGTTAGCATATGAGGTTCTTTTACGGGAATGAGTTGCAGATCCGTTGCCCAACCCATCCTTCTTATTCATGACTTGGGAAAGTGTGGAGTGCAAAATATTAATTATAGCGACTCCGGGAATCGAACCCGGGACGTTTGCGTTACAACGCCTGTACGTAACCTTTGCACCACGCACTCCCCTTATACCGTCACTAATTTATAAAAAAATATATATACCGTTACTAATTAAAAAAAAAGTAAAGTACTTTTATTTGTTGTTGTTGTGGAGATAAAATTAAAGTTTTGTCCATTAAGGTGGAAACCACGTGTACATGTTTGAAAAAGCTAAACTATTCAAGAATGTTCCCTTCAAAATTTCAAATCCATAGATGCAGCATTTCCGAAGTTACATGCTTTTTCGATTTTGTAAGTCGAATTATTACATAATAATTGCATAATAATTAGCCACAAATATGCACTTAGACACATTAAATACCGATGATGAATTTGGAACTTTTGGGTTGACGAATAGCAAACCCGCGTCTTGCATTCTAAACAAATTAATCCGCGTATATTCCACATCCATTATGTTAAATTCGCTCCATGTTATGACACTTCTTACTTGTAAGTCACCATGGCCAAACGTATTACAATAACAATAGAACACGCCATTTGTTTAATCAATGATGAATAATATCCTCGCCCATATCACTTTAAACAAACTCAACACTAAAAAGGGAAAGTTTACACTTTCGTTCAATGGTACGCGTGAGCTCATGACTTCCCATTTTTAATCGGTTGACGAATGAGGGACTGTCGTAGTCAAGATTTGCAATTTCGCTAATGAAGCTACTTTAAAACGGCTTTCTTTAAAAACAATCGAGAAATTGGTAGCAACTTGATCGTGGATGAATCATCTCATTCGAGATAATGATATGCGTCGGTCGGACGCATAAAATTTCCGACAAATTACACGCCTGCATGCGCGATAACGTCATCAAGCCCGTGCACATATCGGTGTCGTTGTTCCAACACTTGAGAAAGTGAAAAATTTCTGGGTCAAGCGCCACAAGGTATACACTGCTTTCACCTGCGAATGAGCAGCACAGGTCGCTATTGCCAGTCTGTGTGCGGTACTTGTCGCAAACGTTTTCCAAAAGACAGAAATAAATCCTAATTGAATTGTGTTCGTGTCTTCAGAGTCAGCATCATGAAGACAGCCACTCTTCTGACGTGTACGATAGCGTTGATTCTGCACGCATCAGCTCAGAATTGTTTGACTTCAAACGACAATCAAGATCCCAACAAACAAGGGAAGAAGACCCTCTACAATGGACAGCAGGAATTCTCCCTCAATCTTCTACAAGCCATCAATTCACTCACTCCAGAGTCCAACATCTTCTTCTCACCATACAGCACCTACCATGCTTTACTGATGGCTTATTTCATTTCGTCAAACACGACTGAGACGTACCTGAGGAAAGTCCTCAAACTTGATCCCAATCAGGTAATTTACAAGGAACGTTTGTATGATGAATGATGGAGTATTAAACTTTGTTATGTTTTTAGAATAAAGCAGATATTCTGGCTGCATACAAATTTGAGAAACTCCTCAGTTCTTTCCAACGTACAGATGGTGGCTATGAATTCTCAAGTGCAAATCGGATCTACGTAGACAAGGATGTACAAATTCGGGAATGTATAACTCCACTTTTTGCTGATGAGCTTCAGACGCAGGACTTTAAGAACGCACCTAACGAGGCCCGAATGAATATTAACGCTTGGGTAGAGGAGAGGACTCAGAATATGATCAAAGATATCCTTCCCCCTGGTAGTTTGGATCAGACGACTAATTTGGTACTTGCCAATGCGGCATTTTTCAAAGGCATCTGGGAAAACAAATTTGATCCAGAGCTTACCAAATTGGACGTCTTTCACATCAGCCCTTCAAATCGTACTTTTGTCGACATGATGCACGTTGAAGGATCTTTCAATTTTGGTAATTGGCTATGTATAAGGAGAAAGCATTTGTGACATGTGATTGTTTTTGGTGTAGATATTTCGGAACAACTTGGAGCCCATATCTTGGAGCTCCCTTATAAGGGAGGTGACATCAGCATGTATATTCTCCTTCCGCCGTTTGTGAAAGAGGGCAAGGAAGAGGGAGTCGCAAATATTCTCCGTCGCCTGACATTGGAACAATTTAAGGCCATTGTTGATGAACAAAGCACACTGTTGCCACGCACCGTGAACGTTGCCCTGCCCAAATTCAGTTTGGAGCACACGATCGAGTTAGTGCCGGTAAGTAAACATTCCTACTTTGTTTTCTTTGTTGTCGGCATCTACTCCATGGCTTGCTAAGATGTCACGTGACAGAACTTGTTTCTCGCGTTGCCATAGTCGATAGAGTGGTTATTTCGCTCGACTGTATTCCAAATTTGGCACCGAACGATGTCGTGACTGTTTCCCGTTTTGCAAATTTCGCCCCTTCCACAACAAAATTTCTAGTATTGAGCGCAATGGCACTGCGCATACTGAACCAGAACAATCTCAATTTGGTTAAGACTGTGGGCAACACAGCACCGCTATGCCGTCGCTTCCGCTGTCGGTGCATGAGCATGACGCAGGCTGCGGCTGCACCCAACACCAGCAAGTCGTCCGATGAAGCGGAGGAACCGTGTCGCGAGATGGTGGAATTGCAACGGCGCCTCTTCATACGGCCGCTGACCAGGCGGCGCGTGGACGAATTGCAGCCGCAGAACCTTCCTGAGTATGGACAGCAGCAGCAGTGGTCAACCGAAGAGCAGTTGCGCTACAAGCATGGCAATGCGGATCTGTATGAGCCAACGGCGTATCGCGTGCCAATGTATCCCAGCCGACGCGAATGCAACAGCGCTCAAGAGGATGGACGTGTGCTCACGGCGCCCAGTAGCAGGGCGTACAGCACCTTTTGCCCGCGCTTCACCTGCTCCCTGATGAAGCCAGCTGGATGCTGTATCAACTTGAGCGGACGCCGGCTAATATGCCTTCAAGATAGGGCATTGAGCGGCAAGGCAGCACAACAACAGTTGGATGGACTGGCACCAGATAACCCCAATTACGATCAGACACGACAAGCACACAAGTCTTCCCGAAAGAAGACTACAAAACGAATTTTGGAGGAATGGAATCGACGATCCTCGCAAGATTTCCTACGCATTGACAACATTCTATACCGCTACAAACGGAAGGAACTAGCCAAGAAGGGCTTGCTGATTGAGGATTGTCCCAAGGACAAGAAGAAGCAACGCCAAGGTAAGAAACAGCAGCCCCACGATAAGAAGAAGAAGAACAAGAAGAAGAAAAAGGGACCCGCTTGTCGCAATAAGAAACTGCGTATCAAGTGTGCCAGCGATATAGAACCGTCGGCAGAATGTCGCATTGATGCCGCACTAGATGATCTTGTTGGTGGCTCAGTAACGCCCACGTTGCCTCTGCTGAAACCCAGGCAGGTCAAGGACTATTCGGGCGGCTTGACGCGAAACGAAGCTTTGAAGTATATTAACGAGCAGAACAGTCGGGGCAACAAGGCGCTTGAGTGTCTGATGAGTCCGACACCACCTTACTTCAATCCTCCACAAGCCAACACGATGGTGGGCGTTCGGCCATTCGTGACCACAACCGCTGCCGAGGCTCCCCCACGTAAGGAGGAACCACGTCAGCAGCAGCACAAGGCTGCGTTGGACACAATCTCTGAATACGATGAGGATGAATTCGATCAGAAGAGTCTGTCGCGGGCCGACGATGCCCGCGACTATAATGGACTTAGGCCTTTGCCTGCCTTTATCCCTATGAAGTTACCGGCTGAGGCGATGCTTCCACCTCCCAGCCTTGCTGAGGCTGAACCTCTGAGACGTTTGCGCAGGCGCGACGATATGTACGATGAGGCGTAAACACTTGTGATCTGGAAAGTCTGCACCCCAGATAAAATATACAACAACTTATTCCTTTAACCTATCGCGCACTAATGTACGGAAGCCTACAACGCCACAATTTGGTAACACGTTAAACGCATTAATGCTAGCTCATGCGCTTAATTTTGGAAATAAAATGACAGTATTACTCGTATGTATGTGGTTTTGTGTTAGGTCCTATAAGTTACCAGGGAACATGTAATGAGGACATAACATTAAACTATTTATTTTAAGTAGTGTTCTCAATTGGCTTTGTATGAGAGTGAATGCAATAGACCTGAAAGAAAAGTTACGAAGTTTGGGGACTACACGAAATGGATAAGTCCCTAATTTCCCTCTGTAAGAATTTAGTCGACTATGGGTTTGAAAGTCTTAAGATTCAGTCCAGGTTCTAACCAAATTTTTCTTCCTCTTCGGTCTTTCCTTCAATGTCCTGCTGAGGCCTCAATTTCTAGGGACTGGAGCAATCTTACAAAATTTTCTATATATCTATACGGGATTTGGCCGCTACCTAGTACTTAGTAAAGAAGCCCTGGGTATGGAAGGGGGACCTGCAGAGACATAGAGGGACCCCAGGTTTTAGAAGTGGGACCCGCGGTATCGTAGGGGGGGGGGCCTCAATGATTATTTTGTATATTTATTTAATGTGTTTAGATCAATTTCCCTCTTGCAGAGGTCGTTACGAAGCTCCATTTTCTTTCTGTTAGAAAATTGTCAGAGGGACGTCATGAAAAATACAATTCAGGAATAATTTGACATAATTGAAAAGTACCTCTAGATTTAACAAACAATTTATTGTATTTTGTCAACGCGTCTGACCTCAGTACAGTACGGGCAAATATCTCCTTTATAAATGAACGAGGTAAATCAAATATTTCGCATTGAGAAAAATGATCAACGTCAAGTTGTAGGTTAGCAATCACATGATATTGCATAAATCGTACGTCGGTTCTAGAGCAAATTAATTTTTGATGGTCGGCCATGATTTTGTTTACCGAAACAAACCAACTATGTAACAGTAACGTTATTCCATTCTGATCCTTCAAGCAAAATTTCAACAAATTATAATTCACCAAAATTTTTAAACTTATAAATGTTCTAATCGGCAAACAAATTAGCGATTTCACCGCAGTATTCCCCATTTGGGTAATTAGATAAGAACGATTATGTATACGCATTGTAAATTGTAATCACACAAGTGAGAACTCTGTTTTTCTTTTACAATGTCCACCTCACGCGTGTTAAACTGGACTACACTGCTCATACCAAACTTGAAGAATTCAGCATCGAAATGGTTAAGCACGTCGGGGGCAGTGCAGGCAGCTGAGGAAACGATCAAAGCCGCCACTCGTCCCGACGGACGCAAGCCCCGCCGGCATTACAAGACATGGGCGGAATTCTGGAACGTAAACGGCACAAATACGGCGCACGCGGCCAATAACAAGCCGTTGTTGCGAACGAAAGCAATCGAAACACCGCGCATGCAACGCAAAGCCGTCTCTACGCTCTACAAACGTCACTCAAAGTCTTCGAACTTGTCACGGTATAGTATCAAGAAGCAACTGTCAAAGCGGAATATAGCGGTGGTGAAAAAAGCTAAGCGAAAGTCTGCTAAAGCGAAGGCGAGTGGTCGACACCGATCCACCAAGGGCTCGGATGCTGTAATTGATGTGGAGGAATGCGGTGGGCCACGCATCGCCGAGCGTATTACCAACTATGAAATGGCCAGCCACTCGTTGGTGATGGCACGTCTGAAGAATGGTGACAATGGTCACTCTCTTGAACGTGAGAATCGCACCGGGGTGTCATCGAATATCGGTGTATACCTGCGAGGTTACATATCGAATAGGCAAAATGGCGCCATGGTGAGCTTCGCTGACCACGTGAAGCAAGCCCAGCAGCGTATGCTGACGCCGGAACATTGCGTCAACTATGCCCCACAGAAGATGGCGCATAGCCAAAAGGCGGCGGCTGCGCCATCGACTTCGGGTGTAGCTGTACCGAGAAAGCGCCTATTGGCACCTAGCAACAAAGCGGATGCTGTTTCCACCTCTGCGGGCGTATCTACAAGCGCCCTCAAAAGGTCAGCAATTTCCAGTCCGAAGAGTAAGAAGGAGAAGCTTCTGAAACCGAAGGAACGCTCACGAAGTAGGACTAGAAGCCTTAGTACCATAGATGGTCCACGTGAAAATGTCAAACCCGACATGTTACCAGGTGTGCCCACCAATAATCTTCATGCATTTAAAGGCCGTTATTCCACCGCTGAGAAGTTGAACTATCAACCCGTTCGCCTGCCCACCATGAAGGCATTGATGCAATCGTACAAGGATCAAGACTATGAGCAGATGATTGTCGCGAATAGAAGTAAGCGAATACCACGCGCCGACGACGGTAAAAACATAGGGAGAAAACGCCAGCTACCCTCCATCAATATGACTGCTAAGTGTCCTATGGATGACTTTGTAGGAAAGAAGACTGCAACTGGAACAGGTTTAGCCGACGCGAAGATCATGTTCCGCTAAATTTGAGTTAAAGAACACAATCACTTTACCGATACGTAAATGTGGAATTGAACAAATTTCTTGGTTGTTACTTTTCCGTTTCTAATCATAAATTTTCGTTATCAACGCTATCTGTTATCTTATCGAATTGACTTATTGTCGATTATTTTACGTATTCAAAGAAACCACGAATAAATTGTAACACTACATAAAAGTTGCAAGTTCTGTCACTGTCAGCGGCGCCACTAGGTTATGGTAGTAACTTTTTTAACCCTAATTTATTTCTTCATAATAAGGGTCGGCAACCTTTTGTGGTTGTGGGTCAAAATCGACCATGATATGAATATTAAAGGAACGTTTGGTCAAATGGGGAGATCGGCCTAGATCTTTAGGCAGGGTACCTTTGGGCTTCATACAGGTCACAAATGGGTACAAACAGTAGAAAAGTAAATCACTTGAAATTAATGAATGGATCAATAGGTGACCCGCGGGTCATTATAGGTTGCCGACCACTGCTTTATAACCTCCCAGTATTGGGCATCTAACCTGAATGCTATTGGGAGACTATTTTTGGGATGAGTTTAACTGAAAGTGTACATATGTTCCATCAGATACTAGAGTCGATGGGTGTGGGGAACCTTTTCCGCGCAGACAGCGATTTCTCGCAGCTGACGGGGCGTAAGGATTTGAAGCTTGGCGGCGGCATACATAAGGCGCGCCTGGAGGTGGACGAGCGGGGGACACGCGCCGCCGCTGCCACCGCCGTCTTTTCCTTCCGCATGATGAACGACGAGTCCGTTGAGTTCTTCCACGCGAACCACCCTTTCGTCTTTGTGCTGTACAACAAGCGCGCGCACACGATTCTCTTTATGGGCGCTTACAGACAACCGCCGGCTACATGATTGCACCTCCCTAGCACACTCATGACAACTTGCAATGCCGCCATCCAATAAAACAATGTCGCTTGAAAGCAAAGCGATTAACGTACCCTTACTTACAAATCTCCAATGCCAGAATCGAAACTAATATGCCAAAATGTTATTAGTAAAGTCTATATAAAATAAATTAATTTTTACCAATAAGTAACCTAAATTTTAACCTAACCTAGAATTAACCCTATGGAATTAACCCTGTATTCTTACCCTCCTTCGGTAATTGAAATAAATAAACTGCATTAAAAATATATTGTTTTAGGTTTTGGATTTGATGGGCATTGGTAACCTCTTCTGGAAGACCGCCAATTTTTCAACGCTCACAGACTATAAGTTAACCTTAGGCAACGCTCTGCACAAAGCCAAAATTGAGGTTAACGAAGAGGGTACCAAAGCAGCTGCTGCCACTGTCCTTTTCTCATTCCGTTCCAGCAGACCTTTGGAACCAGCCAAATTTCATTGTAATCATCCATTCGTCTACGTCATCTACAGTAAGAAGGACAAGGCTATTCTCTTCCAGGGCGTGTTCCGTAGTCCTTATTAAAATCTCAGCATCTAACCTTTCATAAGAGATCACCAAATGTGTCACAATCAGTGGATGCGAAGGAAGTTGCCTTAACAATGCCACGTTTCAACAACAATGCCATCTGGAGGCAACTCTATATATTACACGTTGTGTTTACAACTCGCCACCCCGTGTTAAATTAGTTGTATTTTTATATATTTAATACTTAGTGTAGTAGTAGGGTTTGATACTACGTTGTATATGATTTTATTAATAAAAACAAAATAATAATAAGTGATGCTGGTTGGTGATAATTATGCGTCATTGAAGTGAACCCGGATTTAAATATATGCTCTGTTCATGAATCGATGCGTGGTCAATAAATGTTTGATAATAGAATAAATACGTCGACGCAGTCTCCATTCCTCGTCCTATCGATTCAAAACCAGCAGTTCATAGATTATATAGAGTTCCTGCGGAGTGGGAACGTGAACTTTGCCACCCTGCAGCTACCCAACGTAAGATCATCCGATATGACGTAGATAGTTCTGTCTTTATTTGTTTTCGTCCTATTGCTTTTTAAACATAAAGCTATACTCACAGCTTAGTGGTATTTATTATGATAGTTAACATAATCAAGACATGAGATGATTTTTTTTTCTTAATCATTGATATTGGGCTGCGAACTCGAGATGATCACTTTCTCGAACGCAATACTACCATCATATTGTCATCCGGCGGTGCTGCAATAAATTAGAAATATATCAATAATACTGAAAATAATCTGAAACTAACAACAAAATTCTCACTCAGAAAATTGGCAAAATATAGCAGGAAATAAGAGATAATGTATGATATATCATCGCATAAAGGAGCACTCCCCCCACCAAAAGAATTAAAACCTCCAAAATGAAACATAATACATTACCATACATAAATAAAAACACTTTTTTTACAATTATGTTTTATTTTCAATATACAGACACATTTTTTAAACATGATTGCTACAGATCGATCTATTGGTAATAAATTTACAACATTACCTAAGCCGCAGCTGTACATGTTGGTAGTTTAATTGTGTTAGCGGTTGCGCTGTTTGGATCTTTATTTTTATTAATGAATTTTACCTGTGAGTATCAGTTACATAAATAAAAACACTTTTTCACATTGAACTGTGGTGATAATACATTATCATGATATATTTTTAAATATATTTTAATTTTCTTACAAGTGTAATCAAGGCTTTAGACAAATACCATCTGTTAACAAATATTTGAAACTCGCGATAACAGTAAAATTACAAATTTATAAAAAGACTAATTTGGTTTTCTCAATTTTCTGTTATAAATTCTAATATAAATAACTAATAAATAGAAAATTGTCCATCACCGCTTAATAATCATCCTCTTCTACAATTTTTGACACTTGCTGCTTTTTTAAAATCCGAACTGTTTATAAAATTTAGACATCTGGCGCCATCGGTGGAAAAATATCTGAAATATTAGGCGGTAAAATCGAATCAATTTAAAGCAAATCAATAACAAATACAGTTGATTTTTTTACATTGCCTTTAAAAACTAATACATTTAACCATCAAATAAATCAAAAATACAATCACCACTCTATAAATCGCCTCTTTAATCTTCCTAGCAGTTACAGTAAAAGTAATTAAAACAATGATCAATCTAGAAAATTGACAGCGTCGTTGCACGTAAATCACGTGAGAGTCGACGATTACGTCAAGAGTGTAATTATTATTGAAGTTGGTCGAATATTGTCTACGCTTGTTTAACGAGACGGTTCGTTTGTATTCGTCGTTTTGGTGACGTGTATTTGCCCGTATGATTAGTGCGTTCGGTCGTGAGTCGGCGCGCCTCAACGCAGTGCGAGACGCGCGTGTGCTGTAGCAAGTCGCGAACGTGAGCTAGTGGGCTCCTTTGCCGGCCGCCCCACAACGGTCTGCCCGTGTGAGTGTGTTCGAATCGCGTTTGCCGCCCCCGCAAGCACACGGCAACAATCGTAGCACAAACAACAAAGTGTCAGTGTCATCTCGTGCTCACAACATCGGCCACACGCACAGGTAAAACAGATTGTAATGCATTAATTATCAACAACTCAACGTATTATACAATTCAATATTTTTAGTCTCCTGTCATCTACAAGCGCATCTATTGTTTTATACAATTTTACATTTGGATCTTAAAACAATTTATCGATGTTGGGTAAGAATTGTTTTCTTAAATTGTTGTTTTAGACAATAACAACACCTTGCCTCTCTTTATGGATCGTATACATCAGTTTATAAACCCTAAACTTGTTAATAACCGAAAGGATTGACAATAGTGGTAGCTAGAGATAGATGTAAAGGGTAGTAATATTGAGGTTATGTCACGTTCCAGATTATCAGACGCCAGCGGTGCCCACATCGACCAACAGCGTGATGTCGACGAAGTTGGCGACGGGCACGATGTCCAGGAAGCGGACGCGTAGTCGTTCCGAGGACAACCTCTACGGCGCCGGCCACAACCATAAAATTCAGTCAGTAATGCCGGTAAGTGAATACACAATTTTCTGTTTGTATTTGCGAGTGGGGAGGTGATCATATGATCACAATGACTACAAAACCATTGCGTCATATACAACATACCATCCTTATTATAGCCGTCGAAGTTGTCATAATTGCCTTGAAAACATGCAGTAATAACATCTTCTGCGTGTCTCAAATTGCATCATTAATCTGACTCGCTCGTTGCAGCATCTTGTGAATAAATATTTGCTTACGTACATAGGTTAACACCACTTCCGTGTATTTAATCAGCATGAATTGTCTACTTTCTATTTTTAATTAATTGCAATTCATTTTGGAATTTGGTAATTCATGTTTTTTATGGTGTACGAAAGTAAGTGTATAATTAAATCTTTTTCGGTTGATAAATTTAATAAGTTTTTATTGAGTAAATTGGGAGACTTTTTCCACATTGAAGTTTACCGAAAATGTGATTGAGTTTTATTGTTAAAATAATCAGCAAAAGCGCAAATGATGCATTCAACTTGTTATAGGAAAAATAAAGTAATTGGGTCAATGTAGAAATCTATCGATTAAAAATTTATGTAAAGATGCAGAGTAATTGGAAAATGTTTAATTTTTAATATTATTTTCTTGTTTCTGATGATGATTATTTAGAAAGCAAACTTTGAATGAACTTTTTTTAAATCACTAAATACACTTAATATTAAATAACAACCCTTGAGCCCTGGCACTTTTGTGTGTTGTGAAATTCTAGGGGTATCTCCTATTTAACATGGGCGAAATATGTTTCATTTCTTGTTTGGAGTTGGGACAATTTTGAAGACAATTGCCCGTCTTCCCGATTTCACTTGGATCGTGTTCGGGCGAGTTTCCTTTTTTTGTGTGGGCCGACAAAGTTTGAATTTGAAGTTAAACAAGTGTGCAACTACAAAAAAGTTGAGAATCACTGTAGTAGAACCTCAATTACATGCCTATCGATGCACAACTTTGGGGAGTACTTGATATCGATGTTTATTCGAATCAGAATATCGATATTACCTTTGATATTTATCGATACATTTTTGACTAGTCATAATCCGACGATACGGATTTAAAATAAAGTTCAAGGTGACTAATTTTAATTGTGGTGATACTATTTTGCAAAAAACAGTTATTGGAAAGCAATATAGAATAGAATCCCATGTATGTACTTTTTTAACTCGAATTGAAATTGTATCATCTCTTCTACCGACTACGTATTTTAATATTGCTAAACATAATTTGTTTAACTCATATATTTCAAAGAAGCAAATTAATAAAAAGTGATACTGAAAATTTACATAGAAAAAATTATACAGTTTATTTTATAATTTTAAGTAGGTCTATTTATAATTAATATATTCATAGTCAACTTCTTAATTCATCATAGTATTGTTTTTAAACTAAGCGATATCACAAATATAATAACTGATTATCTAACATTGTCGTTATAATAATACATTTGGAGGTTAGATAAGCAGTTAAGTACCCATCTATAATTAGTCTATATCTAGAGATGATCAGGTAAATGTGATTTCCGTAGAAAATTAGCGTTTACCTGCTCTTCCGTCGAAAAGTTAAGCTTTCGTGACCGAATATTAAGCCATAAATTCCACTCGTACATTTGGTGCCACCGGAAATAACGGACATACTTAAGTACATTTGTGTCTTGACTTACACAGACAAACTATTTATTTCTGACATCCGTGCAAATGAAAACAACTTTCTTTAGGTGAATGAAATTTAATAGTGTAATTAGAATTTCATTGAAAATACATGTATTTCAAAAATGATAAAAAATTATCATATTTTGAGGCGATTTTCAATAAAAGAATTGCGCAATAATAAAGAGTAATTAATACAAAATGCGACATTCTTATGTAGCTTTATCATAAACGGGAATAATGACATATGACATGGAAACACAATTATTCACCTCCATTCACGTTTGTATACATGCAATCTAAGCAGAACATGACGCTCCCGGCTACACACGTAAAGACATGCGTTTGGTTCATATTTCCCCGCGTATGTTTTATGCCATAAGACATTACTATGCATTTTTTGCGCTTCATAAATAATATTTAGGTCAAGCGTAAATTAATGCGTTCGAGTTTGTCTACAGCATTTTGCGACAGGTAGACCAAAAGATTGAATAATTCGTTCCAACATACGAAAAATCGAAAACTAGTTTTTTTATCATGTCACAATTATTCAATATTGATTTATTCCAAAAACCTGAAAATTGCATAACTATTTAATGATTATATATTTTGCGATGTGCTTGTCGTACGTCACACTGATAAGGATTTCCATAATTTTCATATGCACGAAAACAAGTTTATGCATAGCATTGAATAAACCTAGCCAACAGTGTTAGGACGAAAATTACAAAAAACTCAATGTTTTATGAACTTTGGACGCTATGTACGAGTAGATGTGAAGTGTTTTTTCTTCTAGGTGACTCTCCTAGACATATCCCTGTGTGTGGATGTGCAATCACGTAGCACATGTTGCGTATGGGGTATCGGACCATTCAAAAATCTTTTTATTGACTACTTATA
>JAODAC010022733.1:0-18040 GCA_027575185.1 Mimaenictus wilsoni
TTGTATAAATACGCGAATTGCGATTGTAACAGGCCAGTACCTGATGATGCCTTGCGGCGAAATGTACATTGTACGAAGGATAAACTAACTTGTAAAATATTGATAAAAGTTTGTGTAACTTCTGTGCTAAATATTTAAAATGTTTTACCAACAACCGACAGTGAATTCCATCAATTATATCTTCGAAAAAAGTTGAGCCAACTCAAACAAAGGTCCTCCTGCATCCCTTTCCTTTTACGGTCGTAGAGCTACCACTTACATATATTCCAAATGTTCCAATATTTAGCCAAAAATAAATGCTCACATATATTTGTTTAACATTACATTCAAGAAAGAGGGCACACTAATCTATTTCTTAAAACATTGAATACATTTACTGTAAATAAACTGTTTAATGTATGAACATTTAAAAAACACGTTAACAATTTGAAAAGCATCGAATAGATGGAGCCAGGGGCGTCTCTGATATTTAAATAGCCATAGATACTTTTATAAGTAATTATGCAAATAACTATCAATTGAAGCAGAGATAAATATGGAAAAGTATCGATATGTATCGAATGAAAGTATTGATAAGCCTCTAACGAGAGTATCCATAAGTATCAAAACATCGATAAGTATTGAACAGAATAATTGATATATGTCGAACGCACATTTCGAGATTAATCAATAAGTATCGGACAGAAGTAGTGAACGAACGTATCGACAGTTATCGATATGTATGGAATTGCATTACCAGAATATATCGATACTTTTTTAGAATATAGATAAGTCAATTTATATCTTATTGTTTTTTTTTTTCAAAAAGACTTTTTTCCGTTCGGTGTCGGTCGTTTTACACGTTTGTACTACATTTAATTGTACAACATTTCTTACATAACTATGTCTTACTTGCTATTTGTGTGACAACTTTAATTTTGCTCTATTACTATGTATTTACAAAAATTTTCCATCTTTTTCTATTTGTGGCTAGTTGATTCGCTTCAGTTATCGTTATTCCTTGTTTTATTATGCTTTGCTGTTATTATATTGTCCCACTCTTTTCCGGGTCTACCACTTTTTCTGTTTATTGCAGCTTTTGCTCAATTTACATATTACAAAACCTGCATTTCAAAATCAATATCAACTATAAGAGTTTGTGAAAAACTGCAAGCATAAAAAAAAACTTCTACTGAAATGCGAAATTGCAGTACAAATGTTTTCCCATGAAAATGTTGTCAGCTGCGGCTGGTGCCCGCTATTTAAATAATGCGTCCGGTTTTCGGCAATTTTTCCCCGAGAGGCACCCGAGCACACCGTCAGGCACACGCTGTGTGGTGACGTGGTGACGTCAGTGTATCCAGGCGATCAATGAAATTTCCTACAGGATCCGCACACAAGGCACCAACAACTCCCAACTTCTGCTGCTACAAGAAAAAACGTCTGGCAGCAGCAGCAGCAGTAGCCAGCGTGAAATTTCAACAATTCCGGCATTTTTGCGCGCCGTTTCGCAAGATAAAATATTTCTCAACCAGGGTGGCGGATGCGTAATGGAAGAGGCGGGCATTTAATCAAGGCGTTTATTGTTTTTAACTATTCCGGTACGGGCGAAAGCGTCGGGCACGCGCCGTCGGAATATTAATGCGTCGGCGGGTAGGTATTTTACTTTCGCGCACGAATTTCTCCCACCGTGGCAGGGAAGCGCACAACTCCTCGATTCATGCCACCCCCACACTGCCCCGCCGCCCCCGCCTCACCTCTACTCACCCGCAGGAAGAGCATCTTCCGTGGGTTTAGTCGCTCAACGCGACACCTGAGCGACTACGGTTCATTCACTAAACGACGAAACGAACAATGAGAAAGAAAGAAAAATCGAAAAAACTGAATTTGTAAAACTAGATTTTCGATTAGACTTACAAAACACGTTGATGAGTCACGCATGCTCTTCATCGCAGGGTGAAGGTTTGATGGAAATACATCAATTCGTGCGTGTGACTCATCAGAAACTAGTTTACGACGAATATCAGTGTTTCTATTTGTTTTTAATCTTGCTACAATACGTTTTTTTTTTCATCATGCGTGAACGTTCATCAAGAAACATTGAAGCAAAGCGAAACGTTAACGAATAGATATGGTAAAATTACGAGAAGTATCGCTACGTTTTGGGTATTGAAAATATTGCAATTAGATAAGTATTGAGGCAAACGTATCAAATGAAAGTATCGACACTCACTTTTACGTTCATTGGGGACGCCCCACGGGATCGATATGCATCAAGCGTAAGAAACATCGTTAAGTATCGATAAATATCGGATGGAATTATCGATACTTATCTGTAAATATCGATAAGTTTTTAAGAGAATCATGGATACTACTATATACCAATACTTTCTGGACATCCCTAATAACGAACAAACGTCATAATCTCCGGAACTTATAGAAACGTGTCGAAGGGAAGTATCGATAAATATAGGATAGAAGTATCAATACTCATCTATACGACGTACAGGCTAATACAGGTCATCGGACAAAAGCAAACTATATCACCAAACAGCAAATGAGCGCCGACAAACGGGTTATGGCCAGAGCAAGGTGTGGGACTAAGGAGCAAGGAAGAATGGTGTGGATGGGGAATGAATATATGTGGACTGGTATATAACGTTTATATTTTTCGAAGTATCGTTTCTTATGGGATGGAAGTATCGATAAGAATCGAATAGAAGTAGCAATATTTATCGATTAATATTGAAAAAAAAAGTATCGATTTTTATCTATATCGATACTTCTTTGATACATGTATTAAGGCACAACGTTATAATATACGTAATCAAAGTATCGATACTTATCGAATGAAAATATCGATAAGTATCGAATCGAAATATCAAAAAAAAAAAGTATCGAGACTTACCGATACTTTTTGGTCACACCTATTAAGGAATAGCGTTATAATATCCGGAATCAAAGTAACGATTCTTATCAAATGGAAGTATCGATAAGTATCGAACAAAAGTATCGATACTTATCTATACCAAAACTTTTCTACCCACTGAGTTCATCAATATAATATCGAGTTTCGCGAGGTATTTCTCGATACACCAGCAGATTTCATCCGGTATATGTATGCGAATTGTATAGGCATGTGAATATTGTACACCACTGTACATAAACAACGCATAAAAATACGAATTAAGCGTGCAATGCTCCCATGATTATCGTCAAAATAACGCATATATTGCGATTGCACGAAGTGATTGTATCCCGTGCCTCCCGACCGACAGAAATAGCCGAAACACTGCGGCGAATCGATAACGTAAAACGCTCACCGGCCGTAAAAAAATCGCATTAAAGTGTAGCTCTCCTAGCGGGTTTATTGTTCCCGCCGTTGACACAATTCGTTCACGTTGGGGTGAGAAATAACACTCTAAACAGTAAGGGTAAATATTTTTGGCGCAAACGCATTTTTGTGAACATTTGCTCAAAACGCACGTTAGTACGTTCGTTTGCGTAATAATCTCTTGCGAAAGATCGACACGGTCGATAGAGGAAAGAACTGGAAGCAAGGTTATGTTTTAGGAGTACGCGTCGTCGGTGATTTTTCAGTTTTTCATCTTAAAAAGAAAGACGACGGGATACTTCGAAGTGTACAAAAACGTTTGTAATAACTTTGGCAATATCGCAGGAAACAACGTCGAAAAACGTCAGAAGGGAGTTTGCAAGTTTGCTCGACCGCCGTCGCCGCCAACGCCGCTGGAAATATACGCGCAGACACCGCATAAAATCGATGATAACACGACGGCGAGGCGGCATGGCGTTTTTCATTCATTACACCCGCAGAGCGATAGCAAAACCGTTGCAGAAAAACACAAATACACCGAATCATACACGTTGATCGTCGGCAAAAAAATATTAAGAAAAACTTACACTTCTACCTGCAACGCTCGATCCTCTTCGCCTCCCTTGTTTGGGGGGGGGGCGACTGCGTATGTGTATGTGCTTCGGGAGCCGGGTGGCGGTTAGCTGCACTCGCAGGGAACGGCTAGCAGGCCGTGCACGATGGTGACGCGGCGTCCGGCATGTGTTCGCGAAAATACTGGCGCGTGTTTGTTTTTGTTGATTTGTTGAGGTGACGCTGCTGGACGACGCACACAACAAACGGGGAAGGTGTACCACGACGACAACGACGACACCGACGGGGCGGCCACCGTTGATTACACCGCGCGCACCAACTCTTTCCGCTGCGTCCACCACCGGTCGAAGCGGGGGTGCGCGATTTCGTTGCACGCAGCGACGACGGACAGCACACCAGGACACCACGCTGCTCGTTGGCTACTCTTCTTTGATCGCGCTGCAAAACGCGACGGCAACGACTTCCACACGGGCTTCCACTCGACGACGGACACACACTCTCGCTGCGGGCTGCTGGCGGCGCGCGGCTGACTCGTTCAAGTCATCGGCTGTCGCCGTTTGCGCCGATAATGCATGCAGGCGTATGAAATGGCCGCTGGCGCGACGCGCACGAGCACAACCGGCACGAGCGCCTTGAATTTCTTCGCCGGACCACTCGCCCAGCGCCATCTGGTGGAAGCTGCCTCGAACTGTATATATATTTCTGTTTCTGCTACATTATCATATTGAAAGAAATATTTTCCATAATCGAAATTATAACATAAATAAAATGTTTATAGTAGTGATTTTCACATACACAGGTTGTTGACTTGAAATGTTTGGTAACGTTAAAATAAATGACTGTAAAATCGATGAGATTAACTTTGATTAGGTTATTCATTTTTATTTTGGTTAG
This sequence comes from Mimaenictus wilsoni, assembly GCA_027575185.1. Taxonomy (NCBI): domain Eukaryota; kingdom Metazoa; phylum Arthropoda; class Insecta; order Coleoptera; family Staphylinidae; genus Mimaenictus; species Mimaenictus wilsoni. The sequence goes on from JAODAC010022733.1 coordinate 4,781, forward strand.
GTTTGGTAACGTTTGGTTAGGCCTGGTTAGTACGATTGATGGGGTCTACTGTCGGGTAGTTGTGTAAGATTACGTAAAGATTAGGTTACGTTAAGATTAGTTAATTCTTAGGCGGTATGAAGTTCGTTGGGTCGTCTAGAAATTATTATCTAATAAAATTCGAATTTCAGGGAATATTTAATTCAATATACCGTTGTCCTGCAGTGGCAGATGTAATGTAATAAGTCATATTAGAGATTAATAGTATTGATAAGATGAAGAATTAATTTTGCTCTACATCCCCCAGGAATCGAATTTACAAAAAACTGCTGTAGTTCTTTTTTTTTGCATAATTCAGAAAAGCAAAAATTTGTGTCACCAAATTTGCAATATGTTCGGTTTAACCAATTGTATGCAACAATATATTCAAGTCAATAAATAACAAAACAACAAAAACAAATTAATTTGTGGCACATGCCTTATCTAATTGTAAAACATGAATCATTCCATGATGTAATACGATTTTGTTGTTATCAATGAAAAACGTTATGTATGTAGAAATTCATACAACCATACTTTTGAGCAATTGAATCAAAACTAGAGATCACAGAAGAAAAATCATTTTCGGAATCTAGTAAAATTAGTAATTATCAACAATGGATAACCTGAAGAATGTCAAGTAGCTGATTTATTATTATTCACTTAAGAATAAGGCGATTTTTTAGCAATTTGTATCTTGTTCCGCAGCGTTTCTAAAATGCACCCACTTTTTTAATAGGTTCCAAGGCGACCATCCGTTTCAGGTATCGAATCGTCAGGAATCGATACTTATTGAATCTTGCACTACCGTTAAGGGTATCGATACATTTTAGGCACCTCATAGTTGTGTCGCGTGAACCGGGACGCAATAATGCAAGCTGGATTATTTTTGTATGGCGGCGAAATCATTTTATGTTTATGTGTGCGCCTGGCCCGTGTTGAGAACAATAAAGTGTGTGTTAGATGATTATGCATCACGGGCAGGATGTTTAGATTAAGATAAGGCTTGAAGTTTCTTGTCGCTTTCGAGGATTGTTTTTAAGAATAAAATTAGTACGTTTTTCGACTTGGTCGTGACTACTTCTCCTCTCCATCTTTTGCACACAATTTACAGGAACGGGTAGTTCCGCGATCCTGCAGAAAAATAAAAGGCACCAGGTGGGCAAACAACATCTCGTCCGCTAGGGGCTGATGTCGCGTGCAACACGGTCACGCGACAGTATTTGACGTTTGGACGTTTGGGGCCCGTAGGCACATTATATTTACGGGGCCAATTTTTTCATTGGTAGGTAAGAGGGATCGAAACATGTAATGAATGGTTTGGCAAGTGCTAGAAATGAAGACGACTTGCAATCGTAAGAATATATTTACAAGGAAACTGCGAAATGGCGATAGAAGCGAATGTCGATTCATATGACGGTGATGCGATGAATAGCAGAAATGGTGACGGTGAGATGAAGCTCGATCTCGAATCAAAGGTGAATTTATAAGACGGTAATTTGTGGTTGTTCCAAAGACGAATCAATTTCATCTGGTTCAATTGTAGCTGTAGCTAGTAAGAAACCACTATCCAGGCTTGCGCCTGCACGAGCAGGACTCAAAACATTCCAAAACACACACAACGAACAAAATTTTTTCAATGGATGAACAATGCAGCAACAGGTCACATAGTTGTTTTATATTCTATATCAGTATTGAGCAACCTGCGGACTTTAGAACATATTTGTGCGTCCCGCAGGTTACTGATGATCCAAGTGGGACTCCCCATGTATCTGTTCCGTTCTGTTTTTCGGTTGTAAAGCGTTTATCGCCTTCCGAAGCTAGCTTTCCCTCCGCCTGATCGGGTGTCGCCGTACGTGTTAGCATATGAGGTTTTTTTACGGGAATGAGTTACAGGCCCATCGCGCAGCCCTCCTCCTCATTCAGGACTTGGGAAAGTGTGGAGTGCGAGATCTTAATTATAGTGATACCGGGAATCGAACCCGGGACCATTCCGTTACATCGCCTGTGCGTAACCTTTACGCCACGCACTCCATCCCCATGTATCTAATATGTTAAATTTTTTATTGTGTGCGGCCCGGAGAAGGCTTTAACGTGTCGCCTACCGGGATGCGGGCTTCTACTCCGACGCTATTACATCATCAACTGAGTCCACTGCATATAACCTACAACACCCCACTCCCTTCAAGGAAGGACTTGTAATTGCATGAATATATTAAAATATGTCCGTTTGGCCCGGACAGTGTATCCCGAAAAATCTTGTTAACCCTGTGGCCTATAATCCATGATTTCAAATCGTGGCAAATAGTTTAAACCATGTGTGATAAGCACGAGCGAGAGTCGTACGTCGCCGCGTCACAGACACATGCCAAACAAGCAAGAGTCTCGCACCGAGTGATCGTGCGATTCGACTGTTGGCACGTTATCGACAAAATTAAAGCAAATGTTAAGAGATTAAATCAGAGGTCAACAACAGTTTGTGTTTCTGGTTCGAAATCAAGCACAACGAGATAAAGGCACCTTTGAGTCACAGCCTCAAATGGGGGTCTACTATTCAATTTCACTCATATCTCAAATGGGTCTTAAATTGGTCCCCCTTGGAGTAGACGCAAGTCTCAATTGGGAGAGGCGTGTATTTCTCGGAACTAAAGTGGGTTACGTGAAATTAATAAATGGGTAACATTAATAGTAGAAAAAAACTAGCCAACTTTTTGAGGCAGCCTCTTAACATACACCTAGGTACAACGATGGAAACAACTTGAAATGAAATTGACAATATAATCTCATACAAATATTTTATTGGTACAAACAGTGTATAGATCTATATATAATACAGCTACATATAAACATGAAAAAGTTGTAAACAAATAATTATAAACAATATTTAAGTAACACTTGAGTGTCAGGGAGAACGTTCGCATGGGACAACGTTTCAATTTTCAATATCATTGTTAAAATTCGCGACTCGGAATATTCAAAGCAATCAAATGAAAACGATTAAATCGAGAACTCCCTAGAGCACTTTCCTTCGCTACGTTAACTCCACCAAAACATGCATATATAGAAAAAAATCCTCAAATAATCCCAAAATTATTTAATAAATAGCATGCCTTAATAGAAAATTTCTATGTCTTTATCGTTCGTATCATCTCACTAGATTCATTTAATTTGTTGAAAAAAATTGAAATATATTCGTTAATTACTTTCGGCATCGTTAAAATGTTAGCATTCCATTTCTTGAGATCACTAATTGAGATCACTAATTTTCTCTATTTCATAAAATAGTATCACATATTGTAAAAGAAATGACTGCAAAATAAATAAGCTGTAAATATAAGTTGTAAATAACATGTAAATATGGCACAAAACTAAATCAGATCAGCAATGATCTTGGCCTGTGTTTAAAACTTATGACGAGACTCGCCGTTGTGGAAATTTTTCGCGACGATCCAAGTCTATATTAAAATTGCAAATATAAAACAGTTACACGCCACCCGAACGTAACTTTTTATATGAAATTTTTATTCCCGCATCGAACCGTCGTAAAGAATTACGACAACGAATCCTATTGTTAAAGCACGTTGGTTTCTATGTGACAGTGGGTGATGAGTGATCGAATTGCTAAGGAATTTGCACGTTCGTTGATTGCGTTGTGAACAATCTGCTAACATACGGTTTGCGAGCAAACCAACGCTCCCCGAATGAATTAAGTGAATTTTTAGTCACACATGCACAACAAGACAATACAAAACCTAATAAATAATAAGTTATCTATACGAATTTACCTATGGAAAAGCTAGAGTTTTAAGTTTATCTAATAAACTAATCGGGGCTAAGTGAAAGGCTAAGGGTGCCTTTCGCACCCTTGTGTGACAGCCCAAGCAAATTGTCGACGCCATTGACTTGAATCATTGAATCGTTACCATTTTTCGCGCGAGTTGTAGTTGGTATCTGAGGTGGGTGAAGATGATGAACTTGCTTTGCGCTCGGCGCCTGGGGCCGCAGAGAAAGACCCATCTCTTTTGTTCAATTCTGTGAAAACAGACAAAACGCCATTAATATAAACTTTTCCTAACGGTGGTACTGCGCAAGGTGGGATTATTGAATTTGAGGAGGAAGACCTCCTGCTGACATTACCGTACACGGGAAGATCCCCTTCAAACATTACCATTCAACGGAGTCTCCCTTGAAATAATACCAAACATGGGGGCCCATAGGTTAGAATGTTACTGGATATAGTGGTCCCCACTTGAGGCATTTGTTGCAACAATGCATTATCACAAAAATTGACTGTCCACTCAAAAAGGTATAGAAAAAGGCCGAAAAGTATGGAAACATTTGGAGGAAAACAAATTAAGTACCTGCAATGGCAAGCAGCATTCGACGTCGACAGCCGAAAATATTCACGCCTAGCGAGATCAGATCCTTATCGTTGATCGAAGCGAATGTTGCCAGATCCACCTCGTGCGAATTGAACATCGTGATATATTTTTCACACCCAATCGACGTGAGCAGAGTGGGAAGGTCAGGCCACTTGCTGTTCACGATACGATTCATCACATACCCGGGCGTGTGGTCCATGAAGTTCGAAGTGTTAAGCTTCGCCGATGGTGATGGGAAGTTCCACACCTCGTCGTCCTGCTCCTGAAAAGTTCCGTAACTATTTTAGTTTTTCTGTAGGGTTAGGAAATCAGGAACAGTAGCGACCACCTTCTCCCTTGAAATGAGGAAGTTGAAATTGGAATAAAAGAAGTTCAGGATGTGAGGAAAGCAATAACAGAGGGGCTGAAGAACAAAGTAAGGTCAGAGAAGAGGAACAAAAGAAAAATAGAGTCTGGCACTGACGAATTTCGATCCTAGTGCACTTGCCTTTTCCGAGGGAGTCATGTTATCAGTCAGCGGCGCAGACGAAGTGTGACTGATGCCATACCCTGACCAACTGCCAGTCGGATACCTGAACTGGTTTCCCATGGGACGGTTCTGCATTGCAACAAATCCAGCCATGCGTTTTGATTCGTATTCATTCAGATTAGACGTCGGCTGGTCGTTGCTATTGCCCTCATTAATGCCCTTCATTGGCTCACTATATTCGCGCTGGTAGTACGGTTGCTTCCTGGGACTCTGCGCTGGACTAGATTTGTTCGACAGCGAGCCGGTGCTGGAAATGGTGGAGAGTGACGCAGAGTTGTTGTACTCGCTGCGCTGCTCTAGCGACAACGAACTCGTTGAGAATTGACCCAACGAGTGGTAACCGCTGCTGCCCATCGATGTTTGCGCGCTTGTAGAGGCTGCGCTGTTGTTGAACGGGAAGAATGGCTGCTGGCTGACAGTAAGACCAACAAAGGGCGGCACTTGATTGTTAACCTGGGACATCGAGCCGGAGACGGCTGGATACTGCCATGTTGGCGATATCAACGGGGAAACGGAATTGTTTGGTAACGGAGTTGGCGTGAGCAGGTCATGCGAGGAGGGTGGTAGCGGCATGTGGTAACTGGCCGGTATGTCCGCAATAAAAGCGGGCTCCTCCAATTGAAGAATCATGCTACGAGCCCGATAAATATTCGCTGAAAGAAATGAAACATTATCTACTGTTTAGAATATCATAGTATCTGCTTACTGGCATTGCGCTCGTGACCTTTGATAATGCAAACCATCGAGCTTTGTTTGGCCTTGTTGCGAATGCTGATATGAACATCATATTTTGTTTGCACGTCCATCAACTTCTCGGACTTGTATGTGTTAGGGTTGCCATGCAAATCAAACATAAGCAAGAGTGGCAATGAACCCTTAAAAAAAAATTACATTTTACCTCTCTTATCTCCTGATCAGTGACGGATTATTTAGGAACACTAGGTGGTCACCGTAGACTGAATGATCACCCAATAAACTTTTACATGGAACAGGAGGCGTCCCCTTGAAGCCCATTTGTCCCACGTCTCAAACCAAGGTTCCCCTCAGAGCAATATTGCGGCCCCCAAAATATATAGTGCCTACGGACCCCATATGGCCGTAATCCGCCATTGCTCTTAATTACTCTTACCGTTAAAATCTGACGAGCTGCGTAGACATTGTTAATGTTACCAGTAATAGTAACATTACTCTTTTTCAAAATTGGAATATTGGGATCATAAGCATCCGGGAACAAGATTTGCGTGTCGGTCAACTGCATTATCTCTTTAATGTTTTGATGGTTTTTGCCAGTTACCATCGCATGATGAATTGGAGATATTTCCATAGTCATTTGAATTGGAATTTGGTTCTGAACAATTACCAACTAAATTAAACATTTTTATTTATGATTGTAAAATAACTTACTGCCAGATGTTCACAAAGATACTCCACCAATAGCATCGTAGCCTTCTTCGCTTGCTCGATCTCCCACTCAACACCCTTGACCAGTACCAAAGTAGCATGCAGTTTTGGTCTAGTCCTGAGAATCATTTGCACCCCATACTGCTCTTGGATCTTCACAATGTACCTGCCTAGAGGATCGACATTCTGCGCCATGATGGGCAATTCAAAGCCGAAAATAACGGGCGTCTTTTGCTGTCAAAGAAAATAGACATCCGATAAGAAGAGGTAACGTCGTGTATTAAGAAACTTACTCTAACTCTGGACCTTGCCAACTCCACGCCTTGGATGTCACCTGCAATCGAAACTTGATTCGATTTCTCATTGGCGTTGGAGCGATTGGAATCAGGAAAGTGGACATGGCATTGGGTTTCCTCCATCACACGACGAATACTCAGTCCTCCCTTGCCAATAATATGCGAGTGGTCTGTGTAACTTACGTCCATTTTCATCGTTACTCGGTTACTCTGTAGGTAAGAACAAAATGTTTTAATGTGAAAACATAATAGTGGGATATCAAATTACCCTTGTGTCCAAAACAGTCATAATGCGTTCTTTGGCGGCGACCACGTCATCAACGCGTCCAGCAACTCTCACATGAGGGTCCTTCTTTGATTTGGCACCAATCTTCAACTTGCTCGGCCATGTTATAAAAGTATTAGTGTCGGACATAATCTTTAGAAATGTATAATGTTAACGAATTTTCAAAAGGAAACTTATAAAACACAAACCTGTTCAAAAAATATGTCAGCCGGTAATGGTGCCTCATTGTCACCTGAGCAGAAAGAGAAAAAGCAGTAGTCTTAAGAAATATTCAAACAATTGGACAAAAACGAATAGGGAACACCATGAGGGCATTATGGTAATGACGATATCGTGAGGATATGATGATGATAGTGTATCAAGATATCATCCAAAGTGTTATTCAGGACAGTAAAAAAGAGAATGCACAACATACCACTCAACATCTGCTCCAACTTCTTTCGATCAACGCGGAAGCGGTCCTTATGCAGTTCGGTGGTGTCCTTGAGCCCAATTTTGGCAACGAAATCATGTAAATCCTCGCGGGAGTCCCATCCGGACGTCCATCCCGAATTGGTCGTGCCCGATTCGGAGATCTCAGACAGGGTGTCGGACCCCCGCATATCAGGCGCACGTGGTTGCAGAAAATTGTAAGACATGTTTTGCAAATTTAGCGAGGCAGCGTTGCTCGACAGAAATCGGTGTGGGACGATTGCAGGGGAAATGAAATGTTCGAACCGTTGCGCTGGCTGTGCGATTCCTGTGCTGATCGGGATAATTACCTATCCCTATGGGCTGCAGATTCTAGACGCTGGCGTTTAGTCACCTGGCTGAGCGATGTCGCGTGGTTTTGTCGAATTTTTATGGTACCAGGGTGACTGCACGACGACTCGTGGCAAACGCAACAATGTGCGAGAACCATCGCGGTACATCACTGAAATTATCAATTGACTATGACCGCAGGTGATTCTTATCAAAACAAGATATTAGTTTCTTTCTATTGGTGCAGAATTTAAATTTCTTTGGCATCTTTTACATTAATGGTATATATCAGTGTTTCCCAAAGTGGGGCGCTCGCACCACTGGTGGCGATTTTGATTGTTCAGACTGGAATGATAAAATTGATTCGGCTAAATAGAGCGTAGAGGGGATTTTCTTTCTCTTCGCCCGGACAGGTCCCGGGAGGTCCCCTTTGTACACAAGTTTGACCCTCCACCTGGTCTGGTTAGAGCGGGCTCCCTCGATTTGGATTGGGGGGCCCCTTGGTCGGAAATATGACTCTCGACAAAAAAAACATTACTCTCAGGGCCGGCGGCATAGGTGATACCAAAAATATTGATAGTCACTGGGTATATATGGTATCAGAATTATTGACATATTGTTAAGTTAGCTAAGTTCCAAACCTATGTACACATTTAGACTTTCTTAGAAATTGATAATAATAAAGTTTCGTGAAAAATATCGTACATGATAAATTAATAATGATTCAGGAGTTATAATAGCAAACACATTTTCGTTTACAAAGTTATCATATTACACTAGGCATTATTTGCATGAAGTCTACAATTTTGGTTTGGATTTCACAACATGGTAAAAACACATTCGTGGACAAAGAGAACCGGTTATCTTATTAGTCGCATCTTATTCACCAAGGTTACACGCAACGCTTGTATCGTCGGAATAGAATAAATTGTTCATCGAATGACAAACAATGAAGTCTAAAGCAGTATTTTTAAGAGAATTACATAATGTGGATACAATTCAGGTACTTTTAATTGAACATAAATGCAAAAATATAAGTTACAATCTTTTAGATCGAGGAACATGAACTGGAAGACCTCGCAACAGATATGGTTGAAGTCCAAGTGTATTATTCAGGTCTAAACTTTGCAGATTTGTATACAATTCGAGGCCTAGCAGATATTCAACTACCAAAAATCTTAGGAATAGAATCTGCTGGTATAATAACCGCTGTTGGAAGTGACGTTAGTTTGTTTAAGGTCAGTTTAAAACCATTATTTCATGTTTCTGGTATCACATAATATTACAGGTTGGTGACAAAGTAATTTGTTATAACTGGCAAGGTGGTCTACACCAATCAATTTTGAGAATCCATGAAGATAAATGTTACTTGGTACCAAATAATGTTGACCTCTCTGTTGCTGCCGCTATTTTTGTTAATTATTTAACTGCCTGGTTTTCACTATTTGCGATTGGGAATTTAAAGGATGGCCAGAGCGTCTTTATTTCTTCTTGTGCAGGTGAACAATACTTAAATACAATACTTAAATATAAGTCAGCGTTTTCCATACTGGCACCGCCCTGTATCATTACCGTAGTTTGGAAACCGCTAATTTAATTCCTATTTATATCTCTGGAATATATTCATGTCTTACTAAGTAATAGTATACTTATAAAATAGGGGGCGTTGGATTAGCTGCAATAGAATTAACAAAATCACTAAAAAACATTCAAATTTATGGATCTGCATCACCTTCAAAGCGAGAGTTCTTGGAAGACAAAGGCGTCCACTTCTTAAAATATGAAAATGTAGCAAGTTTGAAAGAAAAATTCGACCTGGTTGTTGAATCGATGTCTACCGAAACACGCAATATACTCATGAAGAAATTAAATCCGTTTGGAAGACTAGTAATTATCGGAGCGAAAGATTTAATTGGAAATTTGGACAAACCTTCCAATCCTCCCAGCGACCCAAATATTAATCCAAAAGATTTAATTTTCGACAATTCCATCGTCGCTGGTCTACACCTCGGAATTATAGCGAATAAGTACCCAGATCAAATACGTACTAGTTTAGCGTCACTCTTTTCAGTAATTGAACCGAATTGTCTTCAACTGAAGATTTATCCATTTGATAAAGTCCAGCAAGCTTATAAGGAACTAGCAAGTCGGAAAACAATCGGGAAAATATTATTAAAACATCCGAACACATTATAAAACTATATACAAACTATAAAAGTATATTTTTAATACAGCTGCAGAGTTAAGTTTCTATTATTTTTCTAATATTTATTCGACTTTAAGAAAGGTGGTCGGCTGAAAATGATTACATTTAATAATAAATCTTTCATTGTACTAATATTAAAGGCTTTTTATTTCATATTTAATGGTAAGTAGAGTACACTGAATATTACCATAAATCAAAATATTCATAAACTTGGTGAGGATGGATTAAGAGAAATATAACTAATAAAACAAAAATTTGTAGATCTACATCGACTTCAAAGCTACTGTGCTAGGAAGAAGGCGTTCACTTCATAGAATACTAATCACTCCAACGCAAGGGTAGAAAATTTTGAGAGAATAGACGATCTGGTGTGGATCCATGTCTACGGAAACACGCAATATGAGGAAGTTGAATCCCTTTAGAAGTCTAATAATCACCGGGGTTAAAGGCTAAATTGAAAATATAAACAAAATTTCTTCAAAGCATACTTGGCTTATACCACATATAAGTCGAGCGTCTTAGAAACATTAATGTGTCAAAGGTTTAAGGTTACAATTAGCGAGGCTCAGAGAGTGACCAGGTATTTCATTGGTACGAATGAAAGGCCTGTTAAGAATGATGTGGCGGTCCGGGTTATATGGGCGAAGAGGGGTTTCTATTGAAGTGTGGGGAATAGAAATGTAATTGGAAGAACAGGAGAAGCAGAGGAGAGTGAGCAGCAGTATATGTGCTGCCCGACATTTTAGAGCGAAGGCCAAGGTACTTTACAGACAAGAACATGTCCCGGATCGAGAGGTTGATTCATGCAAGGGCGAGATGTGAGTCGAAGGAGAGAGGACGTAAGGGATGAATGGGGCCGTAGTGTTTTTTATGGTGGAAGGGCGTAGATATCTGGGAACACCTAGCAGGGGAATTTGATGGGGTGAAGGAGATGTGGGCCTGGAAGGAGGGCAGGGGAGGAAAACGACTAGTGTGGTTGGAGGAAACAGGGAGAGTTGGTGTCGAGCACCACACTAATAAATGTCAGAAGAAGGAAGTGAACGATAGGGGAAGAGGCTTGTTGAAATTGTATTGTGCGCATTGCGTTTATTTTGTTACTATTATTGTTAATATTTTAGTGTGTATTTATTATTATTAATGAAAGAGGAAAATATCTTTAGTATATCACATTCTCGAGCCTTCTATGAGTGCGTTACAATTCTGTCCAGTTAACAATTTGTCCCACGGCCTGTGACATTTCTAAAGAAGTTTTTAATTTAGACCCCATGAAGACAACACCGTCCATGTCCTGATTTTCCTTTGTGAAAATTTGGTCACCATAGCCGTTGACAAATATACAAATAGTATTCTTCGGTTCATATGCAAATTTCGTGCTCCTTAAATTACTTTCGTCACAGCGAGATTCATTTCCAATGTTCACGAATTACCAACAGCGAGTTAGAGTGAATTAATGGGAATTTTCTTCAGCTAAAAATGCAGTGCCGGAATTCACTAATTCTGTATGTGGGGGATACCCCATTGGACTATCTAGCGCAAGTGTGACCATATGATGGAGGAAAGGTACCAAGTAGTAGGGAATGAAGGGAAGATAACTAGGAATATGGGACGACTGTGTCTATGGGTGTTAAGGGTGTGTTGAGTAACAATTGGAAAAATACTATTAAAACAATCAAACACATAATAAAACTTTAATAAATCATCGGTAGATACTGTTAAATTCTAAGTAACACTTGTGTTTTCTTGGTATTTCCATTCAAATACAAACAGTGCAGTGGTTTGTACACTCTGCTCTCAGTGATTGTTTTTGGTTCAATTCTTTAACGATTTATGTGACATGTATGTTAATTGCCAGCTACCTCTTCAGGTAGTTGGTATATAGGATATATCGCAGTGCAATTGCGAATCGGGTCAATAATAAACCTAAATATTGGACGCCGCTTTGATAATGGACGTGATGTAATCAGGATCTTCGTGGGTGTTGCCTACCCACCACATGCACAGGGCATTCTCGTACGCGTTCGGATTTCGCGTTAGGTGAAGCGGGTCCAGTGTGTGGTGTTGTCCGGTGGCCGTCGCCAGAATCGGTTTGTACGGATGGAAGCTCACGCCGTTCAGGCAATCAGTATGTAGCGCTAACTGTGAATTTTAAAAAGTGATTATGCGTACCGCTCCGCCGAAAAAATTTGGTGGCATTGAAGCGAGTATACACGTCAAACACAATGGAATCATCCCATAATGGACAACTTGCATTATACAATGGACAATTTACACAAGACTGAACTTTTCAAAACCTTCTATATGAGTAATATATCACTGATTTCTTAAACGAAAACAAAGAAAGTATTTCATTTAAGAAAAATGTTAATATGTTAGATGCTTAATTTGATACAGAGAAATTGATTAATCTGTTGAAAGTACTCCATATTTTTAGATAATTGACGGAGTCGACTGTCGGTCGTTGTTAAAACATGTTGAATAATTTGGTACAGAAAAGAAATACTTTTAAACACTGTTTTACAAGATATTTAGATTTATTTGCGTACGATGCTCAATTCGCCGCGAAGCATCAGGTTCTAACAATTTACAAAGAACGTTCACATATTTATACAAAAATATTTGGGGGTACAATATGCGGGTGAGGGGAAGCGTAGTAGTAAGTCTAGCTGGTCATTTAAGACGTCCGCGTTATCATTTATAGCCCTTTTTATATGTATGCGCCCTGTGGTCAGCCCCCTGTATATTTTCTTTGTCGATTTTTGAATTCCACCTTGCCAGAAATAATACAATTCAGTCCCAAGTTTAGCATTAAGAACTCCACCGAATTGATTAATAACATCATCAATTGATTAAAAATCTGTTTCCATCAGTCACGGTTTATAAAGTGGTTGTTATCATTAACAAGCCCATTGACCGAAATAATATTAATAATGCTGATGACTTTAAAGAAATCCTAGATATATGCACTGTGTTGAACCATTTCCAGTTCAACAATAAAACATGCATGCAGCATTCCGGCCTACCAATGGGTTCTCCCCTCTCTTACTGGCCGAAATATTTATGGCTTCATTCGAAGAAAATCTATTTGCATCTGCTCATCCTCTTCAGGAGAATATAAAAAATGGTACAGATACGTTGATGACGTTTTCTGTATTTGATCAGGAACTGATAGACAATTAGACCAATTTCTTCAATTATTAAACACGCGCGACCAAATTAAAGTTCACTATTGAAAAGGAAGTTGACAATTCAATCAACTTTCTGGACTTGACAATCAAAAAAGTGTCTAATAAATTAGGATTTTCCATCTTCAGAAAAAGCACCGCACTATCATACCACATAATTCTTTCCACCCGATTTCCACTAAACTCGCTTCTCTTAATTGTCTAATCCATAGGTTAGTC
>JAODAC010022744.1:0-18039 GCA_027575185.1 Mimaenictus wilsoni
GTTAAGGGACGCTAGTTTGGTTGTAATTGGGTGGAAAGAACTGTATGGAATTATGCAGTCCGTGGCGGTTGCTTTCCATCTTCCGGAAGTGAAAGGTCTATCCCCGCACAATGCCTAAGCGGTAAAAAAATAAGAAAATATTTTAACCTCTAATGATCCTTCTAACCTAGTCTATTACCACACATAGTTTTACAAAGTTATATCGAAAGTTATCAGAAATGTGAAATAAAAAGGCTTCTAACAATAAAACGGATTGGTACATGTAATGACGTATAAAATTAATAACTTATACACAGCCGCTCATCATAAACTTCCGAACAACTTTTGAATTGGCAATTAAACGTTAACGAGGAATCGGAAAATCGACAGAATGCGAGCAAATTGTTATGAAATTGTTTGCGCACCTTGCAGAACGTAGTCAAGCGCCCTCAACCAACGAGTGCAGCCGTGCATCGTTATTTTGCTTTAGTGTGCTTTTGTGTCAGTTAATAATACTACTATAAACTATTTATCACCTCATAACTCGCTACGCATGGTAATATCATTTTCATATAGATTGCGACTTGTTGGGCGCACACTCGAATGGGTGTAATTTTCGGCGAGTTTAAATTCGGACGCTTCGGTTTCGGGCCATTTTTACGTGTATTTGATTTGTGTGCTAATAACATGGGAATGAACTCATGCGTGTGGATTGATGCGTGATGCAAACGGGAAAATTGGGGTTCTTGTTGGTGTTGGAAATTGAGCGCAATGGAAATGAAAAGCGCGAGATTCGGATCGAAAATTGGTAGTAATTAAATCGCCTTGTATAGAATGATAATTGAAGTTTAATTAATATGTCAGGGGAATGAGAAATTACCTTATTTATTACAGAATTTGATTGTTTTTATAGCAGAAAATACGGATTATCTGTATAATGTTAATTAGTTTTGTTTATCTCGTTATGAAGTCAAATATTTCATTACATCATGCTTTATATAAATATTTATGATTGATTTCATCATTTCATCATTATCTGGGATTGAAATCGACCTTTCTAATTATTTTGTTAATTATGGTGGAGCTTTATAAATAAATATATTTAAGTATAAAGAAATTAATCGCAAATATCCTTTGATTTTCTTAAAGTTTATTTTAAAAATGTCCTATGCATGTTTCAAATAAAAATACCAGGAAATGACGATGTTATAACCGTTATTTCCATTTATCAAACAGGAAGCAAATATATCTGGAAATCCCTTACGCGATGATGTCATTTGCGTTTTTTGTTGTTTCATTTACCGAACATTAGTTCTATTCAAGTTTTTGCAATGTAATTAGTCATAAGTCTCCGTTGAAAATTTACTAAACATGTTGAATGTTGTGATAATACATTATCATGAAATCGGATATCCCCGAAGACATGGGGTCTCCAAAAATGGATATAAAAAAGGTGTGGATCTATAAAAAGTTTTGAAACCTCCAGTACTACGTCATTTTTTAATAATTTTTATAAAAAATATTTAATATATTCTCGAAAGCGTATAATTGTAGCTAAAAAACATTTGATATTCCAAATGGCTTCCCTTAAAACAATCACAAAAAATATATTTTTATCCCTGCTAGGTGTATGAGTATATTATCCGTAACTACGAGTACAGATAAAGGATAGTAAACAAAGTAGGAAAGTGGTAATTCCAAAATGAGTGCCTCTAATAGTAAATTATTCATATCAATGCAATTCAGTGCATTAAATATTTTAATTAGTACATTTCAAATGTGCATAAATTCGTTCAATGTGATTACTTAATAATACCTTTCATAAGCAGCTCTATAGAAACGAATCGATGTTTTTGAATACATTAATGTTTATTGATGGGCTTTACATTCAAAGTGTGGGATTTTTTTTACCACAATACATGAAGTGAAATATAAAATGAAGGAGATTAAGATAACGAGGAGATCCAGGCGGAGGCAGCAGCTGGAGACGATCGGCTCCTACTGGTCAACGGGGCAGACAGGTTGATGTGAGCCTCGCAGGTGACGACGGCCGGTAGCGGACTCGGTGGCGGCTGCTGGCGTCGGTGAAGTCGTTGGAGGCGGCCGGTGAAGGACTCGGTGTGGACTCTCTGTGACGGCGGACTCTCTGGTGGCGGTAGCTGGTGTCGGGCTCGCTGTTGGTGGACTTCTGTAACGATCTTGGATGTCGAGCTGATTGAGTGACTGAATGAATGTGGGGGAAAGTTAAAAAAACACATCTAAATGTTGGTTGCACATGTAAATGTTGGTGAATGAATGTGATGACGAAATGTCAACTATATATAGCAGGTGCAAAAGGCTGACGCGACTATTTCCTCAGTTCGTCACAGCAGAACACCTGGTCGCGATCTCGCTGCGCCGGGTCGATTTTGAGATGTCAGCATTTTCGATGTTTAGTTTCGGAGATATTGATTTTGTGCAGATTATGGTTTATTGATGTTGATTGTGATTGTGGTTTGTTGTTCCTAATATTGTTTGTGCGGCAATGGATTGCCGCCACAAAACTTTAAATGACAAATACATGACAATATTCATATTTATAACGTCATAATCCCGAGTGAGATTAGAAAATAATTAAATTCAAGCTGAATAAGAATTACCCTTCCAAATATTTAACTCTTTATACGGATAAATTATTAACAAATGTTTGAGCCTCCCCCGGAAGCGGAGAGGTACAACAATAATATTTAAAGTAGGTCGCTTAGCGTATTGAAGCAACACGTTATTCGCCCTCTGCACATCCGTCCGTTTCCCCATTTTGCCCGGCTGTGATATAACACACGGCCTTAGCCAACAGTTATGCCCACGTGTGCGTGCGTGGATGTATGTGCTCTTAAATCGCATTACGCCGCGATGATAAATCCGATGAGTAAATATTGATACGCCGGCGCATATACAATTACACATCGACACGCTGCCACACTTGCGTACAAGCTGGAACCCAAACGGGGAGGTTGGAACTTGACAGGAATGGTAACGTTGCTGGGTGAGTGCTGCCCGTTTGCACGTGCAATTCCAGTGATACAGCGTTCGATGATTTATTTGCTGCCACACGTTTGGTATCTAGTCATCTAGCAATCTACCTCGGATCAAATTGGCTGTATGCCAGCCGGCCTCAAAAATTCCACCTCTTTCGCCCTCTCATCCCCCGGCGTACACCGCCTTGTGAAACAGATAAATTACAGTCATTTATAAGTTTTACACTTTTTGTTACTCGCACACGCGTAATTCGTAATTGAAAACGGTTTGTCGGGTGCCGTTGAATACTAGCCGAGCCTTTTTCGAACGGTTTCCGCATGCATTTTACCACTTTACGTTGAAATTAATTCCGCTGTCGGTTTTAGGTGCCCGCACGGGTTTTTATAGTTTATTGTTACTTTGTGGATAGTTCCACATGAACAGCGTACGATTGTCAGGCTAACGTCGACAGAATTTGCATGCGCGGAGGTGTTTATTTTTTGCAACCAGAGCGCTGCGAGCTTGTCAAAGCAGACAAATGCATTTGTTAATCAACTGAAATGCGGTAGTGAAAAACGCAAAACATTACGCGAAAGCGCTGGAAATGCCAGGAGCTATTTTCTCAGCAAATGCACGTAATTTGAAGCAGCTGCTCGGTTTACATACGGTGTGCAACGCTTGAGCTTTTGCACGGCTGAGGAAATATTTCAGAAATAATTAATCAACGTTCACTTATATTTTGTTTCATTTTTGATTTATACAAGAAGACTGATTTCCTACAAATAGCTTTAAAGTATTAAATATAATATGGCGTTCTATACACCTGCTTGACTTCGGAAGTAAACTGGTGAATGCGAGCCGAACTTATGCGTCGTATAGACCGGAAACTAGCAATTCGTTTTTACCCTAATGTGTGTATTATTTTTTATGGGCGGAAGCATTTCCTCGAGGTGTTTTCCTTTGACCTGTTTGGTGTTCATTCCTCCTGTTTGAGAACTTTTTCTCAAACGGGAACAACTGCCACCCATGCTTTTTGCCGCTCAGTTGGTCGGGCGTGGGTATTCCGCATTGAGGAATGCAGGACAAGAAGCCAAAGTATGGTCGGCCTTATAAATTGTAAACTCTTTACAATCATTATCAGAGAAATCCACGTGAACCAAATTTTGATCCCATCCCAGAAGTATCTACGACTATAAATCACGCTCTCGAAATGTAATATCAATTAATTGTCTTAAATGATAGGGAAATTACTACTATGTGGAAATGATGAAAGTGGGTGGAAATATTCTTAAATGGGTAGTATTAAAAAAATATATTTCTACTAGGTATATGAAGTTGCCTAAACTTTGTTATGCTCATAGCACTTTCCTGTCAATTTCAACCTGTCACAATGGCAGTAAAAGCGTATACGTAATACCATGTATAACATATATGATTAAGAGCAGCGGTCAAGAAGTTGCCTAGAAGTTGCTCTATGTCAATCTAATAATGAAAGATTTGACAACGCCGTCAATTAGTAGTACGACTTTTCTTACAATTATAGAACATTTTCGGGATTTTCATCAAATTTTTACTGTTATATAACAAATTTATGGGTAAGTAGTTCGAGGAAGTAGATGGACTGTTTTAGAAATTCCAGTGATTGAAAATTACGAATGAGTAAAAAAATATTTGAAGGTACATAACTTTGGAGTACGTGTATCAAATTTAACGAAAACCACGAAGAATGTAGATCATTTAATTACAATTCGATTGGTCTATGGTTTATTGAAATGTAAGGAAAATGTAGTAATTTATTTTGATTCTAATTGCAAGTTCATTGTCCATTAGCAGTGACGATTTTGGGCCGTAGCTTAGGCTCGTACCAGGATGTAACTTCTAATGATAAATGTTGTCCATATTCCGAAGTTTTATAAAAATGCCAATGTAATTTTACAGAGAGTTTGGTAATTTAACAAATCGATTTGTAAATTATTTAATGATATAGCATGCATATAATCCATTTAAGTTAAGAGTAGATATACCGATTTACAATGTCAAAAATGGGGCAATTACGTTCGCAATTCGTAAAATTTGACTTTGGGCCAATTATATAATTATACAAATTTTATTTTTAAAAGTAAATCTAAAAATATGTCTTTCTTGAGTCCATTATTCTCAAAAAATAATTAATTAATGTTTTATGTTCGCTTATCGTCTGTTTATTCTGACTGAAAACAAGAGTATTATTATCTTGCTATAGCTTCTCATGTTTTTATTAATTTCTGTAACGAATGCATTCATTCGCGGTTGCGTTAAATAGACTTTTCATCCCACGACCAGCCGAGGAAAAGCCGGAGAAAGCGTAGGCGAGACACAAAAAAGTGTGGCCTGAAAGTGGCTCTCTAGCGTGCGCTCGTTAGGAACCTGACAAGTGACAAGCGACAAGATTTCACCGCCCGTCGTTTTCCGCTTTATTCCTTTTTTATTCTGTGCTTGTTCCTCGACAGCAACACGCATACAATTCGGCGATCTTTAAATATTCCACGTATTGTTCCTTTTACCGCTGCGTGTTATTAGAAGATTGCCGATTGTTATTCTTCCGTTTCGCTCCGACTTTCATGTGATAAGCGACATTTATTTCTTTAACTTTTAACGTTCCTTTTTGAAAATTGTAAGACCTCACGACACGTTGCATGTTGTTATGTCAGAATGTAGAATTGTCAAGGCAGGACGAGAAGGACGACAGTCTTTCAAGATTTTTGTACGAATCAGTCATCGTTCCGTGTGACAGCATTTTTCTTTCCAGGCTTGTCTCGGTTGAGGTGGTTGCAATTCCGCCTCCTATTTTTTTGCTGAATGTTTTCAGGCATCCAACGCGACGGAAGAAAATCACACTGCTGTCTTCGCAGCTCAGGTTTTTGTTTCGCCGAATTGTATCGCATATCTTGCATCTTGTAGTTTCAAGTAGCTCACATATCGAGCTTTTCTCTTGTATTTCACGCCACACGCTGGAACAAGGAACACGATGGAACGTGTTAGAGCGTGAATCAGATAAATACATTAATGATACAACCGACATGTTTTTCCACGCCATGTTTTGCGTACTTGCGATATCGATAAAATGCAAGAAAAAGCACTGGTGTTAAAAATTACATGTTGCAATTTATATTCCGAGGGTGAAATGCCCGTTGCGAATTAACATTTTACATGATATCGTACACACACGCACACTGGGAAAACTTTGTCATTGCTGGGCGGCCGTAAATTCCGCGATAACGAAATTTACCAAAAGTTGCGCTTTGGAAGTTTCAAGAAGGAGCAACAAGAGGATGAAAGTCGAGATGATGGTGCCATCGACATTGTCATCGATTGCGACATGACAGGGGATGAAGTGGCAAGAAGACGTCGAAAATTCAACCGAAAATGAGAAAGTTGCCAAGTTGTTTGGCGATGGTGACTCGCGTGTGGTGTGGACCGACTCGATGCCGCCTTCGCTGACGGCAATCACGAGCACGATGTGTTGTTTATTCTGGTCTGGGATTGTCCTCTGGGCGCAACAAGTTTTCCAATACTTTCCAAAATTGACACTATTTTATTATATTTTTTCTTTGTTGCCTTTATTTTGCGTCTGATATTCTTAAATTTAATCTGGACGTGCCAATAGCATTTTGTCTTTCTATATATTATTTTTCTTGTGTCCAGTGACCAAGTGTTTTTATTTATGGAATATCTATTCCTGAAATCAATCCTTTTTTCAAGTTCCCATGCTTTCAGCAAAATTGAAAAGTATTTCATGATTGCACAAATCAACTTTTCACCTGAGCCTAAACTTATAAAGTGTCTAAAGAACAGTGAAATGTTTCTGGGTAAAATTAAGATATCTATCCCTTATTATTTAAGGCATTATCTAATCTTTTAATAAAAAATAGCAAAAACTACTAATGAAATAAGGGTGGAGAAGAATGAATTCAGATCGTTCCCTCGTCAGATGTCGTTCAAATGAGACCAGTTTTCCCTGATCAGAAATATTTTATCTTTTTCACCAAAAACTTGATTGCTTCTGACAAAAAAAGATAGTTCCTGCCAACAAGCTAAAAATGTTATCAAATGAAAGAGGATATAATTCTCTATTGGAAAATGTAAAAACATCCTGAAAAAGCTTGATAGTCTTTGAAAATCTCCGTTACAAAAATATATTACAATGCATATACGAATATTTCCAGCATATACGAAGTTTTATTAAGTGATTTATTCGTTTTATTAATATGGTCTTGTAAGAAAAAAATAAAATATACTTTTCGGCTAAAAGACCTTAAAGATCGATAGCTATAAAATATATTTATTGTTATTATTATGATCTCCATTTGCTACGAATGATAGATGAAAAAACGATCTTATTATTACATAGATGCATACAATTAGAAAATTTGCGTTTATAAGAACGTCCTGTATAATAATAAGAGTTACCTACAAATTCAGGGTGGAGAAGGTTAACTTCCTACCTTTGAGAAAAGTATATACCGCAATTAACACGTCTAATGAATTATCATTTAACATTTAGGTAAGTCCTCATAAAATTAAAATATGCTTACAATTAGCTTATATTAAGAAGCATGATCTCAGTTTACTTGTCCATTGGTATGACATGAAGACAACTATAAATTGATACTACTCTTCTCAGCTGCCATGAGTCGACATGAAAACATCTCCACTATGAATATAATACCATTGATGACATTCGATATCATCTCCACCTAGTTCCCCGTAGTTTCATGTACATCCACTTTGTGTCACACGAATACCATACACCCCGACATCTTCGCTGATGTACTTTGCAGCAATTGTTACCAAGATATTTGTCGATACTTCATACTCGATTGCCGAGTTGCGCTTTCTATTGAAAATGATGTGTTCTCTACGCTGGAAATGTACGCATGGAAACCATTTATACGAATCGAATTTTCCGAAAGTGTGTCAGTGGAAATTTCATCTCAAATGTAACAAAAGCTTGGCCAAAGTATAAAGTGTAAAGGCACATCATACCACTCATACGATATTTATATGCAACGCAAAAATGTGCATTATTTATGTCGACCTAGTGCAAAAACATAAAGTGGAAAGTATCGTCAAATGCGGGATTGTGTTTCATCGGCTGCTGTTTCTATTTGCACTCGAATCAAGTTAGTTCGTGCTTGGCAAATTTATAGTTGCATTTTCTTTATTTGCAAGTTGTGCGGAACTAAGTTTCGCGGTGCATATTTGAATAAGTTGCGGGTGTTCGACGAATGGTCGCATTCAATTACGAAATTTATGATTCAACTTCGACTTTAACTTATTACATGCAACTTGCAATTCACGCTCAGTTTTACTTACGTTCTTTTACATGTCTGCTCTACGCAATTTAGAGTATATTAGTTACATAACTGACTCAAAGTTTATAACTTTAAAATTACTGAAGTTAGTTATTATGCATAATATCCCGGGTAGGAATATAAAAGTTTATTTAAAAAAGGTTTTATTGTATATATTAAATTACTTATTTTAGCATTAAAAATATAAAATACTGAGTTATAAATTATTTAATCGGTATATTTATTATTTAAATTGTAACAAATTAAATATGTATTTACTAAAACGGACGTATTTATAGTTTTCCATATTTTCCCTTTTATTAAAGCCTTTTATATAATGCTTTCGGTTTTAATAGTTCTGTGTTAAATTTTAGTTTGAAGTTTCTCAATAAATACGAGTTTCATTGTCAAACTGAGTCGAATTGTGCTGAAAACTGCGCTGGAACAATTCTGGAAAACGGAGATTTCAGTGACAAAATAAAAGTAAGCAATTTGGTAGTTTATTACGTTGTTGAAAATTAATTAAATGCCATGAAGCTATCTCATATGAATTAATATTATATTGCGCACTATTTAAGTGACTTCTAGAATTTCATATTTTATTGTTTCAGCAGTTATAAATGTAATATATGAACTTTTATGCAAATATAGTAGTAATGCCAAGCATTGTCAACTTCCTTCTTTGAGTTTCGTTCATATTTTTTATTGTTTCTAATTTATGTTTTTTTTTTTATATTTATTTATATAAAGAGTTATGTATCCATTCTTTTGTAAACCATTCCTTGAATTAATGACACATTTAAGCATATATGTATGTATGTAACCTTTATTGGCATTCCAGTCTCAGTATAACCATTGCACACTTACAACATTCAATAATTAAATAATAACAACGTAACACAATGAATACATCATCTATAAACAATATCTATAACAATACAGTTATCATCCTAGGATCGCCCTTCTCATTTTCTTTTCTAACCCTATTATACAGCCAGCCTTTCCCCTCTTTCCTCCAGCTATTTTCTGACAATATTCCCTCCTCTTCCTTGGGACCCTAACCATTCCTTCTTCAGTCCTTCACAGTCCCGCGCCAGGTGCTCCCAGGTTGAATACCTGGGACACACCTTCCTGCCTCTCACCTCCGAGTCACACCTAGCCCTTGCCAGCAATGTCTTCTCCCTTCCGCTTCTGTCCCTATCCCCAAACTACTAGGGCCTCCTCCCGATAACCTGCTCCCATTTAAGCATATATCAATTACGGTTATGGCCTGAAGTAGATGTCGCAATGTCTGACCAGGCACTTTCGTCTTAATGATTATGTATTAATGTAGTAATGAAAAAGTCAAAAAGTTCCACTCACCCGAAAGAGTGTGATAGAAGATAGACATAAAAAACTAAGAAAACACAGGTTTGAAGAGGCGTATCTGCCAGAAATTTTGATACATCTATTTGTTATGAGTAAAGATGAAGGCATTTCATAGTTGTGTTTAAAAAATAGAGGATATGCGAAAAATAAACAAAGAAACAGCACTATTTAACAAGGAAACCTAACATAGTCTTCAAAAATATATTTTAGGTAGAAGTGTTACATATGATTCAGGAGAATTAGGCAGATAATTAAAGGAAATTTTCTTCTGAACAAATGTTACGAAATTTACTATATTAATCAGGCATAAAATTTCAACTTTCTTGCTAAATTGCAAATATTTATGCAACTTTTATGGGGCGAGAACACTATGGCGACTGTCAATCGTCAATCTAATAGAACGGGAATGCTGTTCAGAACTATAATACCTAGGTTCAACAGCATTGTATTGAATTCACCTATGTACTGCAGTTTATTTAAAAAAACGTTTTTATATATCATGCACTTATTGTTAGTTTTATGTTGAACATTTTTATTTTATCTAATGGAAACACCTTTAATAGTCCATATATAAATACTAACGACTACTTTCCAATGAGAATTACAAAATGTCATTCATTTTGTAGGAAATATCAAGGAATTACTATTATATCTCAAAGCCATACCAAGAATCGAAACAGCGGTTTTCAACAACCGTAAACCGCGTTTTGAAAAAGTTCGGGTTCTTAGAAACGCTAATTGAGGGTTTAAATTTGATAATAAATTATATTTGTCCAATTTATGAACAAATAAAAACATTTATTTTAATTTGAAAAAACGAAACCCTTGAAATACTATCTATATTCCTATAGAAAGCTCAACAAAATGTTTGAATATACAGGTGGATAGAATTTACCATCATTATTCACCGATTTCAGACGATACGGGTTAGCATCATCGAAAAACGATTTCGAGATCTTGCATGCAAACGGTATATGCTTTGTATGCATGCCGGCGCATCCACAAATAGTACGCTATGCTTGCTTATATTGAATAGAATTTATTTCCACTTCGTACGCGCATTTTGCTCTACCGAAAATAAACAGACAAACAGCGGAATGTAAAAACACATTCATCAAATTTCATAGGAGCAAGGAATGTTCCAAATTCGATTAAATTGCTTGCGAAAATACTTGAGTGAAATTTTTACTATTATACTTTTAAATTTAATCATTCTAGGGATTATTGCAGATATTTTCAGCGTGAAATAAAGCGATAAGAGCAGCATTCTGTTTGACGATGACATTCAAGACGTCAGGATGTCAGCTTTGGCACGGGTGTTTGGCCCTAAACCGTTTGGAATGTGCTCGTAAATGCCACATTTTATGAAATATAGCCAGTATAGTAAAATCTATTGTCATTATAAATGGATAAAAACGATGCTATTTAAAATCCATAAAAGTTTATTGACTATAATTTGGAAACAAAGTTTCCTTTTTTATGATCCGACAATTTAATCAAATGAATGTTTCCACATACAATTTGTTTGTACAATTCTTCTTCTTCTTCTTCTTCATTCCCCGCTTTGTCGCTGAACGGGCATAGGCCAGTGGCGTGTCATTCTTCCAGAATTACTTCGGGGTAACTATGAGCATATTAATCCCTTTGGGTAGGTTGCTAGCCTCTCCCAAGGCGAAGAAGACTTCTATAACGATGGTACAATTCTAAACATACTTTTATACAATATTTTTATAGAGGCGGCCTTTTGATTGAAGTTACTATATATTTTATTATAATTTTGTACTTGATCTATACTGGGATTTTCATCCTCAACTTCCATATAATCATTTCAAAGTTCTTACAATGGATCTACAAAAATATAAACATTATTGGAATCAGAGAAAACATTATGATGAAAATCGCTATTATATCATATCATATGATGTGAGAAAATGAGTTCCTGACATTAATCGCCATAAGATGGAAGCTTGTCTTCCCAAACGTACATCGCTAGTTTCAACTCAAGTTGTAATAATAGTGATGTTTATCATCAAACATAATTAATTTAAGATTTTCAAGTGTTTTCCTCAAGCAAAATAGAAATGGTGCTTTTATTTTAATAACCTAAGTAAAATAAAGGCTCAAAAATTTAATTAATGAAAAAACAGGCCATGTTACAAGTAAGTTCTATTTATTATATGTTCATTGAACCCGATTCAGCCATAATCAGGACATAATTTAGTAGAACTTAATTTAAACAGATTTATTTGCTCTTAGTTCGCAAAACATCAATAAATCAACAAGTTAAACTTCCGTAACGTAAATATATCCCCAGTTGTCAATTTGCAAACTTTTGGTAACTTTTCCGCTGGTCTGAAAACGTCGCCGAATATGTCATTACGAGACGAGTCACCTGTTTCCATTCGCACCCGCTTTTCCCTGTTCCTTGTTTTATGCTTCCTGTAATGGTTATGCAAGTCCTATCTCACGATCTGCTTTTCTTTTTTCATTTTCGCAACATAAATTTTCCATTAATTTGGCCCATCTGTACGATTGGATGATTTATTCCTCGCACGTCGACAATATTTCCAATATTCAAATCTTCACAGTGGTGAAATAGTCTGCTAAAATCTAAATTTGAAAGTTTTAACTTGAACATATCAATTTCCTATTATTTAAACTTGTTTTCAATTATAACTTATCATTATGATTTTTACAATATGGCATAGAATGTATGAAAGTAGCTGGGAGAATGAGCTATGAAATACTTGCAATACTTACTCCTCTGCCAGTGCTAGATATGGAACAGAAAAGCAGGGAAGAAAGGTATAGATGGGATATGAGTACATGAGGTGTGTGTGGTGTAGGAGCGGCGTTGATGCGTGGGATCATCTTGTTGCATGTGAGCGGGGGGTGAATGGTTTGGAATGCACGGGTGGGAATCTAAGAGAGCGGCTGGGTGAGGGATGGGAGAAGGAGGGGAGAGTGTGACAATAGTGTGGCTAATTGTGCAAAAAAAAATGGAAACGGAGGAGAAGTATGACATAATAGAGTGGGTTGTGTATTGTTATTTTTATTTATTTATTTTATATTTTTTTATTTATTTGGATTGTAAATATTATTTTTAAATTGTTGTAGAGTTTTTTTTAATGTAATGTAAAAAGTTACTGGCGAAGGAATTTGTAAGGGTGCAGTTAAATGCCAAAATAAAGGTGATCTACTATTTACTCTCAAATATGTAAATTAAACTTTTCATTAAATTACCAAATTATATATAGATATATTCTGAAATTTTCACATTAAAAACTCATGCAGTTTATATAGAAGATATGAATATATGAAATGTACTTTCCTTATCTAGCATTGTTATAACCAAATTTAACATGGCAGCAAATAGATAATAACAAATATTTATGAATATACAACTCAATAAATCTACAAACTCGAAATAAATAGAATGATGCGAGGCATTAAATAATAGAAGATTATGGCACCGGCGATTACTCACTGTTTGCAATTCCTCATAAATTTGCACTAATTACGAATCGCATTCATATTTGCATCCGACATTTGAATACAGCGTAATTAAAGCTTGTTTACTTATCGATTTTATTGACATGGTTTAATTCATTGGTATTAAAACTTGCAACAAGCCTATTACCTATGAATATTGCCTATCGTTGTCGACACATTCGTTTAATTTCATCGAACGCAACTTGGCACAAGGATATTAAATCAACGAATTGGATTTAATCATATAATTAGATTTTATAATAGACTTGTGCTAATTATGAACATGCACGTATTTCTGGGATAGCTAGAATAGAACTATTGATTTTCTATTTGATTTGTATTAACTTTTGATTGGCACTGTAGAGATAATTGCGAATTAGCATCAAATATTTAATCATGTTTTAATGAAATTAGCGATAACATGCCTTGTGGCATAACGCGCCGTGCGTTCCTTTCATTCTGTCAGTTATCAGTTAATCAAGGATTCAAAAACGATGGAGTAAACACGTCTCCCTTGTGCGGTGGGGCATTTTCAGCGTGTCCTTGCACCCTTTTCCTCCCGTCTTTGGATTTGTTATCGCCGGCGCGAGTGTTTAACGTACGTGTCGCATAAATTTCCCTATATAATTGGAAATTAACAACGGCGGCAAACTTGGGGACTTATGCGCGCCCAAAAGCACGTCAAATTCGCGAAATTCCAAATCTAATTACGTGCAAATTGCGGAAAGGAAAATTGACTATGATAATCGCACTTGGAATTGTAAATGGTTGCCTAAACAAGCAAGTTTATAAAAAATGAAATGTCCACATTGGAAATTAGAAGTGAACGAAATATGGAAATTATTTTTTTTTCTTATATTTGCCTTGGGAACATTGTTCAATCTTTGTGTCCAATCAAAGAAAGTAATATATTTGCGTTCATATAATACAGTCATTTCTAGTATATTATTTTTCTATGGCAAAATATTAACGGCACAATCTCCTTCAAATCCTTGAAGTGACACTATCACGCCTAGTAGTGAGGTGAATACCACAGAGGTGTTTATGTGACGGGAAAGAAAGGGGTACGTGTACTAGGTAGGCAGCCGTGATTCATAACTCGGTAAACGAGTTCGGTTCCAACGCAGAACTTAAACGTCAGCTAATATCAAAAAGAATTTAGATCGACAATTTAACTCGGGAAGAAGAAGCTCTTATGGATTTCGGATAGCAACTGATTTGTTATAATTGATGCTTCGTCCATCTAATAGGTGACCACCAGCCACAAATATCCCTTCCGTCGATACCACCACTTCCTCCTAGCAGCTTCTTTTCTCATTCCCTTTTACTCGGGCCCAATAGGGAATGTACATAAACCAGACTTAATTTAAGGGGTGGGCTAGTGCATCGTGACACGACATACACTTGCATTCCTAGAGCGTTCTTGTACCTTATCGTATATTTATTGCCGCACTCGACGCCCCAGGACTAAACACATGTTTAATCTGTCCTGTAATTCCTGGTCCCACCAGGACCCACCAGACTTACAAAACATCCCAAAGACCCTAAATATGAGCAATACAAAATCTAACCCGGAGATAATGAAATTTAAAATATTACCAATTTTTTAGAAACAAAAAATGCGTTATCGTTGGGCTGATAATAGGTTATTTGTAAGAAATTTGTATTACATTTGTGCTTGATTTACCTAACATGCGAGATTTCCTTGTGCACCCCAATATTTGCTAATTATAAGCAAGAATTTAACAAAGTTTTAATAGTAACAAAAACACCAGAGAAAGAATGGCGAGGACTACCCACTACTATTACATCTAGTAATAGTAGAGAGTGATTTCCGGTATTACGAGTGCCAGAAGACATTGATAATAGATATTCCGAATTTTGTTTGATTGTGAAATTTAATCCTAGAAATGTTTGATATACAGGAAAGGAAATTAATAAGAAATCAAGTTATATCTCAAATATTGTAACTTGTAATGCTCGTTTCAAAACATTTCCATGTTATTTCTCACCGTTTGCCGTAGCCGTAGTCTTAACGTCAATCACAGTCATTAGTGATGTTTCTAATTATGAAAAAAAATGATTAATCAATAAGAATATAGTGTGTTTTATATCAGTCGTGTGGTCAAAAGAACACTCGTCTTTTTAAATTTTAAAAATCTTGTTGCATATTTCACCAAAACACGTTTGATTGATATATGTGTTAACTCTTCCTGCGTTTACACCGTGAACAATTACTCTAGCAATCAAGTCCCGAAATCTACTTACCTAAATCGTAATTCCACACCTAATGCGAATAAACACGATTTAAAAAATAAAACGTCCAAATCGTTATTTATAAGCGCGGGGACGATGGTAATTAATTTTTTACGAATTTATGTAGTCGGTGAGCATAAAAGTAATACGCATTAAACCCTGAAACAAGCTTAAAGTTCAATCAACGTAATCCGTACTTTTTCGTCCATAAATTAACTTTCTTGAAGCAATTTTCCGACGCATTTTTCTTATTTCCACTGGGGCATTCCACGCGCCGGATATCTTAGGTTTTCCTGTCAGCTTGGGGGGAGAGGCTGTAGTGGCGGCAGTCCTGACGTTTGGGTATTTATTATTTCGACGTGTATTTCGTGCGTCTGTCCGCGTAAATCTGAAAAATAATTACGCCATTTGCATAAATTATATTAGGTTTGGGGCATTTGCATGCCGGACGAGATACGACGGCTGGCGCCCTGGGTTTTCGTTGGATACCCCGAAAAACCTATAACCGGGCGGGCGCCTTCGCCACTGAGCGTGTTTTTATGTAAATATGCATGTTTACGATAAGCTGCGGGGTGTGCGTTCGGCGCGGATTAATGCGTGCCACGGCGAGTAACGAATCACCCGGGGAGGTTAGGAAATAACCTACGAAATGAGCGCCGTTCGCACAGGGATGCACTGCGTAACGTTTTATAGTGAATATTACGCTCGAAAATGAGACGTAAAAAGTACGGGAGATGCGAATTAAACTTGTAACAAAACTTCGGTGATGTGGTATATTCCATTTTCCCGTGTAGAAATACGACCTAAATTTCATTTTTGCTTATAATTCTATCATGTACCTTCATTTTAATATTGAACATATACTAACTTTAGGACTATATCTGCATAGTTTTAATAAGGATTTATTAAAACCAAATTTTCCTACATTAATTTGATCTGAAAATGTAACTAATTGTGAGAATATTTATAAATGCAAGGGTTTACAAAGGAATGTCGAGGGTTGAGGGCTGTCTAGAATTAATTACATGGAATTTATAATTATAATGAATACATGAAATAAAAGATGAACGCAAATTGTTTTTCTTGACAACTTCTTTTTTTGCTATTTAGCAAAATACAGTGACAGAAAATATGTTGTTAATTAGTCGCCGAGTGAGGTTACTACCGCTTTCTAGTTCAAACACAGATGCGCCTTCATAAAGGAAAAGGTACTGGACGATCCGGAATCACTAAGTTAGTGTTGAAGGAGTAAGATAGTCACGCGTAGCCTCGACATAATTCGTTCGGAAGACCAGTCGTGAATTAACAAGCCGGGTGACAAGAGTTTGGAACGTTATACGAAAATGTTTACAACAACGTCCGCATGGTACACTCGTAATGCCTTACATTAAACTGTTAGGTTGCTGATGGGTTGGTTGCCTAAGTAAGATTCCGCTTGTAACGCCAATATACTTAAACTTATTTTAAGTTGATTGCACCGACAGGACGTGCTAATGGGATGGAACATGCTCAGTGAATATGTCCACAGCCCGCAGCTCTCGACCTATATTCAGTTCCCTCAGTATTTTATTACTATCTTCTACTAGATTTGTACTATCTTCTGAGGACCTGTGCATAACCCGGAATTAAATATTATGTTTAAAACAATGATTATCGCGTAATAGTTGCTCGTTCATTTCTAGCATTAATTATGATTTAAATGTTGATTTAATAAGTAAATATATTTAAATGTTTAGTTTGATAAATGGTTTAATATATAACTCATTTATATACATTTATAGACGCCCTGTATATCTTATATTTTATAATAAGTTTTTGGTGTTGTATCATATTATTAAACAAATCATCAAACACAACAGGACATTAAGAATATATGTGAATTTCTGTTAAACAATGTATCAATGGAATATAAACGGAATCAAATAAAACGATTCTACGGAATACGTAATTCTAAGTTGACAAATTTCCTGACACTTGAGATTTAAGAAGACAATAAAAAAGATGGAGGTAATTTACGTGAAAATCTCTGATACAATTTCGGCTTTTATTCTTGGTTGGGCTAAGTCTCAAGAGATTATCTTGGAAGGCATGTGGATTACAGAAATCAAGAAAAATATTATTCATACTTTCATTCAAGTAATTGCTAACATATGACAAAATTTATTGGTTCCTTAACAGGAGAATAACAAAATTGACGCCATCTGCATGTTTTAAATAAAAGTTCAACTAAAGGTTTCTCCGCACTGTAGCGAAGGTGTGGAGAAAACTGTCATGCAGCAATCATTTCCATCTTCGATCTCTCATAAATAATAAGTAAACGTGCGGCGTCGACCGTGCTATTATCGTCGGGTGTTTAATCAGCGCCACTCGAGCGCATAGAGGTAACCATTAAATTAAGCCAAATATTGTTAAAATGGAGATCAGTTTGGACACACGGTCTGAAAGCAGTAAAAGATATAAGCCATTCAATAAAATACTATTCATGGATCTGTGGGGTACGGTGTGCCGTTGGTTGCGGAATGGTGATGCAGTTGTTCAGGAATGAAGAATAGTTTATTTATCACACAAGTAGAAATAGTTAACAATGGACAGACGAAGGGAACAGCGATGTTGC
>JAODAC010022766.1:0-18027 GCA_027575185.1 Mimaenictus wilsoni
ATAATACCACCCAATTTTGAGCAAATATTTTGAACTCTACGCACATGATGGGTGGCATTATGATTTTCCAACAACTGAATTCAGTGAAAATATAAAGTAACAACGTGAGCTGTGTGGAAATGATCAATATATGCATTTGGTTGTGGTTGCACTATGATGCTTGTGGTCTTCAAAAGGATAGGCTGATGATGATTATTCGTGCAGGGCTGATTGGTCTTCGTTTCGCTACAAAATTATTCACTACACGTGGCGCTTAATATTTCCGAACCGCAAATGAAAAGTAATAATAGCGCCCAAGGACGTTACCGCTGGCGTATTGTATTTATTTCTATACCAAATATGAGCGTGTTGATTCATGCGGTAGCAATTATCACACAATCATGTTTTTATCGACGTAATATTATTTTCTTTGGTTAATTTTTATAGGCTCAGGTAAAAGATGACTAAAAAACTTGGTGAAGAAAGCTTATTTAGATAAATACTGATTGATTGTTTGAAAGAAAATCATTTAGTTTAATTATTATAATATACGAATATACTTGTGTTAGGTTAATTTGAGAATTGCTGGAAATTGGGGATTGTTGAGTAAGTTTGAAATTATACTGTCCTGGAGTTTCCATCAAACCTAGAATTTCCAGAATGTTAAAAATATCACCATTTTGTTTTTGGACTATTATTTGTTGATTTTAGACAAAATGAGAATGGTTAGTATTACTCCAAGTTATAAAGTTTACATATTGCTATATTTAAAAGAAATGTATCATAAGTTAATTAGGATTAGTTAATATCAAAATAACGGGAAATTCCATTTCGGATAGTTTAATGAGACCGAAATTTGTTGGTTATATACTACAAGGTAATTGGATAATGGAGTTTACTTAAAAGAAAGCAGACAACTTACACCTAGGCTAATATTCCAGTAAACTATTTAAAGATGTTAGTAATCGTTTCCAGAATCAATCCGTATTATACAATCTTGAATTTCCCATTATTGCCGGATTTTCCATGCTTTTTCATAATTTGAATAAAATCATTTCCTTCTTCCGTCCACAATGCATTAAATTACAAACAAAAAAACTAGAAACTTCACAAATAAAAAGATTTCACTCAATAATATTAAAAATAACAATGATTAGAATTGGTTTTTAAATTCCTTTTAAACAAATAACATCTTGAACTTTATAAAAATCACATTTAATATCAATGTACAGTGGAATCTATAGTGACAAGTTTCCACAAAAGACAAGTGAATACGATACCGCAAGGGTGGCAAAGGGTTTTTCAGAAGTCAGGGGAGAAAATAACCCAAAAAAATTATCAATGTATGTTATGATAAAATCGACAAAAAACAAAATTTACTGACCACAATAACTTATTACCACAATGACTTATTAATAATGTTGGTCTCAAATATGACTAATTACAAAAATGCATTCATTTATGTTATTTCGACAAAACAAAAATGTGTTAATATCAAAATAATCAACATGTTTCGACCCCAAAAAAATATCAATATGTATGAAACACTTCACGAAATTAACAATTTTGTAGTCGAAAACAAATGTAACTGCTCGTAAAATTGCCTAAACATTTATGCAGCGCAATATAAAATTCTTCATTTTATGCTTTTAGTGACTTAATTACCCTCTTTTTCAAGCCGTCTGCCTATGTATCTAGTTCCTCAATCCAGTAAACAAAAGAACTCTAAAAATCGAAAACATTCTATTACGACTACAAAAGAAAGAGAATAGCCAAGCATCATACGCCGTGTTACCCATTCACCCTGAATGCCACTTCACCTCACTCTGCATAACCAGCGTTAAAACGCAATGCAAAACAAAAAACCTTCCAACAGAAAAGAAGAGGAAAATTGCGCGCCGTTCAGTCCAAGCAAAAATTCCCAGAATAATAAATCGTGTCCCCCCCAAGTGTTGCAGATGTTTGCACACACAAAACCCTCCAAAAATTTGGCACAGTAAATCCAGGCGAGGTGGGCAATAAAAGCAGCAGAAACTGGAAGAAAAAACAGCAACATTTACACGGCGGCAGGCCGCAGGAGGAGAGAGGACAAGGTCGTCCGTCGGCGTCGACGAATCGATTACCTCACATAACACCACATTGTAGAGTATAAACGAACGAAAACAATCACGACGCATTGCTCCTCACATATTTCAAAACGCGTCATTCAAAAATCAGCATAGATTGAGCATAATGATGGAGATAATCACCATCATTACCGACGAAATTGTTGTAACAGGTTGGCCACCATGCTAGTGGAAAAATTACGATGACAAAAATTGCTCAACATCAACATCGGCGACATTTAAAGAATACGCAAAGATCGCATAGAAATGAAAAGAACGCACCGAAATGAAAAGAACTTGACCTGAATGAAGAAGAACAACAATGACGTGCAATTTGGTGTCAGACAATCTGGTGTGAAGTAATTATATATTCAACATACATAATTTTACATCTATGTTTTTTTTTAACAAAAAACGCAAAATTATAAGAATCTACTTACAACTTACAATCATATTCGATAATAGCTCCATAATTGATGTGTGAAAACAGCACCCAGTTGTTAAACCAACCTGCAGCACCCAAAAACACGCGAATTTCAGTTTCGTTCGCGATTTACAAGAGTATGCGTATATCTGTCGACGTTTATCTCTTTGCCATACCGTGCATGCTAATTAAGTACGCTGTAATCCGTGGATTAACGCGGATGTGAGCTGGTTTTAATTACTTTGCGACGACGGCGGTGGCCAGCGCGAGCGTTGCATTGTTGTCGTGTTGTGACGTCTGCAGGACTGCGGTGGAAAACTGGCGGTGCAGAGCACGTCTAGGCCTAGAGAGGGGGCGGCGGCAGCGCCAGCCCTTGATGCCAGCCGCTTCCACCTCCAACAGCAACTACCCCCTTCCCCCTCAACCCCACCAACCAGACAAACGCGGTCTATTTTGGCATGCGCCGCTATGCTGCCGCCACCAGAGTGATGATGGCAGTAGAAGCGGGTGTGCGGTGGAGGTGCCGGGAAGTGGAATTGAGAGGCGATTGATCGATATTATTCACATGCGCAAAATCACAACCATTTTTGAAACATGAGGGTAGTTGAGGGTCTATTTATATTTTCTAAAATTGACTCTTAAAATGTTTAATTAAGTCGAGAATTTCGATGATTTTGTTCATAGTACACAAATATGCTTATATTACTTTTCTGCTGTTTGTGAATGTGTTTTTGTAAATTAGCTTATGCCAAAAATAAATATGGTTGGGAGGTAGGTGGAAGTTCAGTTGATGGCATTCTGTCAAATATGTTGATTTTGCATGTTTGTTAATAAAAAGAACATGTTTCCGAATATTTTAGGCGCAATGTAGTGTGAGGTTTCAAAGGCTGTAGCGATACCTTTCGTGTCGAAAGTATCGTCGATAATTTTTGATTCCATAAGTATCGATATTACATTGAAACAAAAAAACGCATCAAAACATACTTTCTGTCGCATAGGCCAAAATAGACTATCATTATAAATAGGAGAGCTGCACCACATTTGCAATGGGAGCCCCAAACGAAGAGTTCAATGAAACTCGTGATAAACGTTGATGGTTATAAGGTAAGCCGCACTAAAGCGAATGTGTATAATATATTTTTGTAGAACCATTGCAAGAATTTAACAATATTCAAATATTTATTTAATTAAATATCGACGATAATAACATGAGATGCAGAGAAGCACGGACGTCAGTATCAGAAGAGAAATAATATAAAAACAGACTGGAATGAAATTTGAAAATTTGAAATTACAATGAACGCATTAATTTCCATAAAATTTCAGACCTGTGTTAAAATCTTAATTTTTAAAGTTATAATGGTATAAATATCCAGAAATATCGAATTATAAGAAGATCATCAATAAATATTAATGTTCTTACAGTATGAGAAAGCAAACTAGTATCTATATCGATATAGCTCTAATATAACACCATGACAATAGAAACTATTTTAATAAGAAAATAGTAACAAAGCGAATAGAAATAAACGCAAGCAAAACACAATTCATGCTTTTCAATCATAGTATATTTATCCATTCACCGACTCAAAAATGAACAAAGAATCATTAAGTCAATTAATAGTCTGTTATTTGTCTTTTAACCTGTAATCCTGAAATCAAGAACAGCGAAGGAAACGGTTTTTAAAAGAGCCAAGTCTCAAGTCTGTCCAATTGGATATCTGAATTGAATTTAAGACAACAACTAATATGTCGATCTGAAATGATTGCTTCTCCTCTATCAGGAAACTCCAATCCAATCGCCAGAAATTTCAGTCTCGCTCTTAAATTTCTAGACAAAGCTTCCACGCAATGCAAATTCCTACGCTTTATTATTCAATCCGAACATTCAATATCTCTCTTTCAAGAAATGATTAAAATCGAATAGTATTTTCATTTGATATATACTGACTTTTTGAGAAAATTATATCAATTTATAATGTTCACGGATCAGCAAAGTATAATCCATAACCTGTTGCTTTTCGCAATAAATAAACGTATTACAAACAAATTAAAATAAATTGTACCTTTAAAGTCCCCCAAATCCGTTAGAAAGCGCCCTAGCCTCAGCCCCACTTAACGGCTTCAATCCAAACCCAACAATCCCGGGTTGATGCTCCAAGTCACGAAGTTCCAACACTTGATTCCTTATATCTTCGTGCAATTCGTCAATTTCCTCTCCAGTTGTCTTGATATCTATAAACAAACAAAACCATTTTATAATCACATTTGTATTCCAAACGTATATTTGTTAAATGACAATACCTTCTTTTAGCAAGTCAATAGCAACATCCCGAGGAAATCTCAAGAAACACGAACCCGATTTCACATATGTGTAATTTTTATCACTTTTCTGCAGCGCCCGAAACGCCTCATTAAACTTGTTCTTCGCGTTCGACAACTCGAGTTTGAGGTGTTTCTTCGCGAGCACGTCCTGCGCGGCTGTTTCCACTCGGCGTAAGTACGTAAGCGTTTCGTTCACTTGCGAATCATTCATACTGTTCTTTTTTTGGGAATTTATGTAGTATTGTCGGAATATTCACGGCACTTCAAGGAAATCCGTTGTTTGGCTAACCTGTCCGAAGAGGTTATCCTAGCAACGAAACGCACCGTTGCTCACGTCAACACCCATGCGATGGCAGAGGCTGTGCGTATTTCCTGGTCATTAGCGATAATTTATGGCTGGATAAATACGTCTACTTCGTTTTAATCTATCGTCGTTTTACCGAACACTTCCGCAATTTTGGAGGCGGTTCATGTGTAACTAACATAAACAAATGGACTTGTTGATTCTAAACGGATTAGTAGTGTCATCTTTTGTATGTAAATGAAATTACTTTAATGAAATAATGACATTTCACAGATGGTAGCGCCATCTTTTGGTATTTAATTCAGTAAATTTTGACAGTTTTCTGTAATTTATTAAAGTTTCAATTCAAAACGTAAAAATACGATTTTTTCTACATTTATTTCAATAATTTCTTCAAGTATCAGTAATTGGTAAGTCATGTACGAAAGAAGCATAGTTGATATTCTAAACATAAAATACAAAAGTCAGTATATTAAGAGGACTGCCACGTCAAAAGAAGGAAATAAAACGTAAAATTCAAACTTCAAATTCTCACTGTCTTCATACCTGACTCCAATGATGTTATCAATAATAGATTTTTACAACTTTATTTTACTCTTTACACAACGCAACAAAATTTAAATTAATCTTAATTTCTTCGCCCCCTATTTACACTTTCTAAACTAATACTATTGTTATATACACATATATCCATAAAACTAACAATGAGCATCATGGCTTGCCCTAGCAAATCTTTATGAAAACTAGTCTGTTCGAAAAAATTAGATTTTATAGGTCCTGTCGTTTTTATAGCAGTACATGGTAAATCAGAAGCATTATCTAATAGCTTACTCATAATAGCAGCTGAGGAAACCCGTTCATTACCCACCAAGGTTTTGAATAACCTTGCTGACAAGAACGCTCTCAAAAAGTACACCTTATTATGGGAAATATTATATTCCCCACCAACAATGCTATCATTTTCCACACTCTCAATTCGTCCGTGTTTAGGACTGCTGTTTATCAAAGCGAGTAACATGGAAGCAAGTTCCATCTGCTGATTATACGTAGGAACAAATTTTCTTGCTTGAGGATTCTGTGGACTCATCGATGGTGTTGCTTCCAACACATAGACATTTGCATCAGGTAGTTTTCTTAGAATTTCAACGGCTAAGTCGTAGGTTTCTGTGGGTGTTTTCTTAGGTAGAAAGCTGAAGTCTTGAAAACTCCATTCAACGATTTCATTGTTTTCCTTCTTCAACTTTGCCCAACTTACACCTGAGTGGCTGGTGTGAATCGCAACAGCTGTTTCTAATTCCTGAAAATACGGCTAAATCCTTGTTCTTGGAGTATCGAAAGAAATTACTTACGTCTAAAACATCAGGCGGCAAAACGGGCGTAACAAACTGCTTTCTATTACCCTGACTGAGCTTCAAATGATTATCATTGATCTTGTTCAAGATGATACTATTGCAGAATATCTCCAAAACTTTCTCACCAAGCCCTTCGACTTCCAGCACATCAGATAGTGTCCTGAAGGGACCGTTTTTCATTCGCCAGACTTCCAAATTCTTAATCCTGCCCCTAGTCAGGCTGAACTTTAATAGTTGCTCGGTGTTTTCTTCATTGATGATGTTCAGAATTTTCATTTGTTCTTCATCCGAGAATTTCGGTTTGAAGCTTAGTATATCATTTGCAGGGGAATTTATAAATCTAGTCTATAAAATCACATTTCAAAATTATTCTTGGTTATAAATATATCAAATATAAATACTCACGAATGGCATGTACGAAATTAATGATTTTTGGAATGTTCGCCGCGCGATAAACATTTTGCCTTTTTATTAGTAATTACATCAAATCCTCTTCTAGCAATCCTTAAAAGTTGTGTAATTGTTGTTTGAAAGTAGAGGTTATGTTTATCTTTACGAAAACTTGTTATAAGTTTGTTTAATGTGTACTAATTATTAATATTACGTTTACTAACACATTTGGGATAGTTTAAAAATTCGAATAGGAATTAATGTTAAATTCAATCAAATTTGCTCTATACGCTATATACGTTTATTTAAACGTTAATAGATGGCGCAGCAAGTTGTATTTTAATAAAGATATATCGACTTTGGTTCGGTCATGTTGATAGCAACCATACCATAGAATTGACCCAAAAAGTCCTCAAAAAATTGTCTGGTCATACCCGAACAATTATAAAGCGAATCCTTCAATAATTGCTGGGTCATCTAAGCTTCCTAATTAGATCGGAAATTGGGTCTTTTTAATATTGTTCATTGTACGTTGAAGAAGAACGATTTATTATCATTGGTTTTATCATCAGACATATATGCTCTATCAGGGCATGCAGCATATTAATATGATGCTGTTTAAAGGAAACCGCGATGTAAGAGTACCGCGTTATAAGAGGGTTGACTGTATCTCTATCTCTTCTAGAACACTAAAGATGAACAAACAGAAGCTGCCAAAAAGCGATTCGATTGGCAGTCATAGTCGTAGATTATAG
Organism: Mimaenictus wilsoni; assembly: GCA_027575185.1. NCBI lineage: Eukaryota > Metazoa > Arthropoda > Insecta > Coleoptera > Staphylinidae > Mimaenictus > Mimaenictus wilsoni. The sequence continues at coordinate 7,635 of JAODAC010022766.1, forward strand.
TCGTCAGACTCGATTGGCAGTGGAAACTCGCAATCACTTAAACCTTGTGGAGCCGCATGTAGATGATCAGAATATTCAAAGCACTAATTGTAAGTTCCGTACCACATGTTTGCCAAGCAATTATCTCATCATTAAATCCATGTGCAAATGACTGACAACCCCCTGGCTCCTCCAGTTGTTGTATAATACTCTACGTTGTATTGTATATAAACCTGTAAATTATGGAAAAAATCGGTTGGTCCCGCGACTTTCTCTTCGAACCAGATTTCACTCTACACAATTTTAATTGCAAAAACATTCTTTATTTTAACTAAATTAATCTAAAATTAGAGAATAAGGCATAATAATAGCAAAGCATGGATTCATACAATTCTGGTCATAATCATGAATCTCTAATATTATCATCCTTCGACTCTCGAAGATGGACATCAACTATTTCTATACTTTCTGCATTTGGTGGATTTGAGCAATAACTTTCATGCGAATCATATGAAGATGGAGAATGTGATCCAACTGATGCGGTATAGGTGTTAGGAGTATGAATCGTCTGTACTGGTAATGGAATTTCAGCGGCTAGCAGACCCATGTCCAATCGAAACAAAATGTCATTAATATGATGCTGAGCCAATGAGATCTCTGCTCTTGGTCTATTACAATTTCTCATTTTATTCGTAACATATTCGCCAAATATTGAATTCTCGTCCCTAGTAGTAGTAATATCTGGGTGAGATTTATTAATACAGTTGTCAACTTGTTGCGCAGAAGAGTTTTCTTCCGTTCGGATTCGTTTAATGATGTTTCTTGGGGTTTTGAATGGTGGGCGGTCAGCTTCACGTTTCATATCAATATTTAGAGGGTCTTCTTGTAGCTGTAAAAAATGTAATTGTGATATATTAGAATGTTAATGGAATTTAATAAAATATTTTTCACTTATATCATCTGTAGTGTTTACATTCTGGATATCTGTGTTCCTCCGTCTCCTTAACCCTTTCCCTGGTAGTAGGAATTTCAAGTGTTCATACGCAAACCATGCAGACTTTTTGCGTGAGGTCGGTGTATGCTTTTTTCGCTCCCGATTGAACGAGGTTTTTAAATTGTGAATTTTCTTTTCTAAATCCGCTTCTGTCACATTATGCTTTGCAGCTAACGATTTCAGAGCCACTTTTCTTTTGAGACGGTTTTTGTAGTCGACACTCGTTACATCCCATAGACAATGAGACGCACGGTAATCTTCAATTAATTTTAAAACTTGCTCGTTAGACCACATGATATCAAAGAAACTCTAAACTGAATAAATAGATCAAAACACACTCCAGAGTTCTTTTATCTATTTTATCGAAGACGATCGTGTCTCGTCTATAGACCCCCAGTGACATTTACACTGTTTAAATGTTGCCTATCATGACTAAGGGCTCATTCACACTCAGTTCGCTTCTATCAGAACAGGGAAACTTATATGTGGAACTATTAATAAACACAATTCTGCCTACAGCGGAAAACTTTCCAGATTCATTGATTTACGTGAATTATGTTAAGTAAATTGACGTATATTACACGGAATCTATCTCACCCCGGAACGGAATTAAATATTTATGTATAAGAGAAATATTTTATATATGTGCCCATGGTCGCCACCATATATTTCAAATTTATGTATGTCAAATTTATCGCAAAGCGTACTTTTATAGATGTAGTGTACATGGTTGGTCCCGTGACCTTTCGCTACCATCAGGTTTCACTGTACTTTAAGATCATGTATTTTGATATTCCTTCGCACCATATTCGCGGGACCCGTCACTCAATGGTAGCGTGAAATCTAGCATGATTTACCCTTTGCCCCCGGGAGGCTTCCGATTTAAGTTCCGTGTTTAACTGTGTTTGTCTCGAGGCAATACAAAAAATTACTCACAATCAGCTGTATAGGGTTAACTAAAGTAGCGCCGTGCCGTGCGCGTGCGATGTGAAAATACCCAATAATCTTTGGCTAGCGACAAACTCGTAGAGGGCTGGTCTATAGACATGCCTGTAGACAACTAGAAACACATCAAAGAGGCTTTACTTACAAAATACGTTTAGAATTTGATAAGTCCATGAAAAATATTGTCAATCACCACAATAAATTCACGTGGTCAAAATGTTATCAAAATCAAATTATCCAGAGAGTAATATATTTTTTAAATAAAACCACCTAACGAAGACAACGATTGAAGCGCACTCAACATTCGACCGGAACAGCTAAAAACTGTACTAAACCTGTGGATAGATGGCGTCATGTATTTTTTCGATACAATGAGCAATACAATAAGTATCATACATCCATTCGATACTATCCATATCAAAACGAAAATACCTTCTTAAATTTAATGAATTTATTTAATAAAGAAATATATTACAATAGAAAAGATCCACTAATCACTCTCAATTTGTTTCGTACTCGAAACTTCATCAGGTATTGCCCCAGTCTCCTTGAGCAACTTCTTCTTCTCCTCAAAGTAATTTTCAAACCATTTAATATGCTCCCTTTTATCTTCCACACTCATATACGGATTTTTCGAAAGACCGACACAAACAAGTTCCATAAAATGCCTTACCGGACCTTTAGAAGGACACCATGGCTCTAAATGCTCTTCGAGGAAAACATGCTCTGCAAAGTAGACATTCTGTTCGTTCTCCATGCCTGCAAAATCGAATAAATTTTATTTATATGTTAATAAATGTTATTTATATATGAAATGTTATATACATTTTTAGAAAAAAAAAAAGAACTAACCTTGCTCATTATCTATAGGAAACTTCCATATTTTCCCCTGTTCTGTCCATAAAATTTGTTCCTGGAAATAATTAAGTGGAGGATGAGTAACCGCCAGCCTCAATTCTCTTTCGAATAATTTATCCCAAGTGCTTTTAACTTTTTGCTCTTCTGTGGGCTGTCCTTTGGAGAAGATTCCCAATGGTTCAGAACCGAAAATATCAACTGTTTCAGCATTTGCAGGGTCAATCATTGGTTGTCGTTGTGGTCTATGTTGTCTAACATTTCTCTCTCGAGGTACATAATTTCTTTCAGCGGCTTCCAAAACGTTTCTGACTTGTTGGGCTTTAGATCCATCTCCGTCGGGCTTAGCCATCCTGTCAATCTTCATTCCTCTCACAATATCACTATAAATGCAGCATTAATCAATGCATTTACTTAAATATATTGTAATTACCTTAAACTTGCTGTAGGCATCTTCTTCTCATCGCCATTCATTAATCTGTTTAGTAGTTCAGATTCAGTTTGAACTTTATTCCCACCAAGAGACTCGGCTACATTTTTAACTGCACCAACGATTTTCGTTTCAACTGATTCGACCTTTGCTGATTGTACACCTGGTTCTGTCTGTACATTTCTTCCAATCGGACGAGCAAGATTAAGCTTCTCTTGCTTTTGTTTGCTTTGTTGATCATCCTAAAAATTATGAATATTAAAATCAATAAGGATTCGTATTGAAGATTTTAACACCTTGCAACTTACTGCAACAAATTGTTGGAGGAGAGAATTCAATCTGTCTATTGCTTCCTTATTTTTGGTTTTGTTTGCTCCAGGAGTTTTTTTCGGCTTATCTTCATCCGAACTTGAACATAATAACCTATTACTTAAAACAGTGTTTGTTGGTGAAAACTGCTTTGTGACATGAGATATCCTGAAACTATGATTTATTTTAGTTGTTTTGTTGTTTAATATCGCAAATTCTACCTTTGTAAAAGGCGAGACATTTTTAGTCTATAGTTTGCAACACCAATACAAGCAATAGCAATTATTCAAGGAATCGGAATCTATTAAATTCCAAAATTGTGAGGTTATAATTGGTACATATGAAGACAAATGCGCATGCGCACATTAATGTTAAGAGCACAGGCAGATTCGATATATGATATTGCTTATATTGTCTTATAAATGACAGGACGTTTATTACGTCAATCCTGAATAGTCACTAAGTCATGGTAGTTTTAGGAAAGAAGATAGATGCTAGTAAATGCGCTCCAAGCTGGTATTGACCAAATTTTTTAGATTCCCTTTAATTGGGCACAATGGGACTGGTACGCAGACCATGACTGTCACAATGCCTTAAACTAAGCTAACCTAACTTATCCTAACCATAATCTAACCTCAATATGCCATTTTTGTCGCACCCCTCCGTGCTTTACTCATGCAAGAGAATTAATCGCCTATTTTTGATTTGATAATAAATTATGAGCCTGTCGAGCCTGCTTTGTTTTCAATTAATTAAACTCAAACTGTAGTAATTTGTGGTTAGAAATACCCGCGTATACGCATTCTTCAGGATTAAACCCACTAATTGCCTGCCTCCTGCTTTTTGAATTGAAAATAAACTAACAATAGGCGCCTGTTTTGTTTTCAAATTAACAAACTCAATCCATTTGTAAACTTTAACTAAGTATATGTAATTTAAAATCTCTAAGATATTGATGTTGAACAATATAAACATATCAGTCAAGTAATCCTGAGATATCAATACATAAATCAGTACGTAATTATTATTTTTTGTGTGGATAAGATAAAAGATAAATCTATAACAATTGGTGAGTTATATAAAATCATCTAGTTCATACTGGAATTTAGGGAATTCAAATATAAATATTGATAGCTTAGTGTGTATTTTTTCAAAATTTATTTGTGCTTTTGGTAACTATACATTTTTTTGTTTTTTGTTCTACACTTCACTGCTGCTCTCCATAGGAAAATCTCTGACCCCTATGACATCAAATTGACATAATTCATGTCAGTGCACAGCTTGTGTTGCATTTGTGTTGCTTGCGTTTAGAGAAGGCGGATAAAAGTACACATGAGAACTAAACGCGCAGTTTTTCTAGAATCGTGGGTAGAATTACGCAAAGATTGATCTAAAAATAATTGCGATTTGCTGCTCAAATGCATACAAACGCGGTTGTCGTTGAATCAATACACTTCTTGTGCGTCCTCTAGTCATATTCATCCCCGGGAGGTTACATACGTGATAGCACCAATGATCGACAATGTAACTACTAAACTCGACTATAAATGCATCGAAACTAATTAGGACATGTCTGCAGGTCATCTAATTTACCTTTGTGAATTGCATCAGTTATTCTGTGATAAATATTGTTAGGATTTCTCAAGGATGGAGAGAAAATCAGTATTTCAGGAAATCAACAAACGTGCCTACAAGAATGATGAATTTAAATTATATTATCATGCAAAGGGTAAGGTGTGGTATGTGAGTAGTATGAAGTTGTTTAATCACATGTTTTTTTCTTTGCAGATAACTTAGATTTTGTTCAAAGACTTGGACTTATGGCTTGTTTGCCCGTACATGATGGATGTGTAAACACGCTCTCGTGGAATAGTAGTGGACAGTATATTTTGTCGGGTTCAGATGATCAGCATCTAGTCATTACAAATGCTTTTAATCACAAGGTGATGGAGAGGTATCAGACCAGTCACAAGGCGAATATTTTCAGTGCGAAATTCTTGCCATGCCAAAATGACAGGCAGATAATTTCATGTTCTGGAGACGGAATTTTATTGCATACAGGTAATTGGATTTTTGGTATTTTGCAACCCCTACTGAAAACAAACAATACATATATCAATTAAGTCTCTCTACCTCTTCACGCCGTGCATTTATGTCTCTATATGCACGTGTTGTGGTACACGACGTTCTTGAGAATCGGAGCCTTTTATTTGATGTGGAATGTTGCTTCGTGAAACACTTAGCAACAAGACGAAGAATTGGGGTAGTTTCAAGTGCGAGGTTAATTTCGAATTACAAATTCTGGCACAACCTAAGTCTACCAAGACTGACTATATTATTCAAAATTCAAAACAAGCTTACATATTATAAATACAATTCTAACATGGGAATGGGAAGATGAACTATCATTCGTGTGCATATGGCATCAACGCATTAACTTTCAGAGTTTCACATATATACAAAAAATCGTAGCAGGAGATATCTGGTTTGAATATATTTTCTTAAAACCAATTCTAAACTAAACATTATCATGATGCCATCAAGCTCTTGACTTCTTACTCTAATATTGAATACACAAACAAGCAAGTAAGACCTACACTGAACATCGACATTTAAACGAACACCTACCCTTACACAGTTTCAAAAACTTTCAGTACACGTATGTTCTAAGCAGTCATCCAAATGAACAGACACACTAGGTAAATATTTCGTTAAATAACCCTTCGGGATCATGCATACCCACACTATGCAGTAAAAACATTATGAACAATCTGGTGCAATAGCGGAATAAAAATAATCTAAACTTGAAACCATACATTCCTTGATTGTACATAAAATATTAGAAAACATTCACACACACAACACACGGTATTGTGCGTATTAGCCTCTTTACGCATAACGCAGTATAGACAGAAGCAAAACGCTCAGCGTTTGTTTGATTGATACCGTGCTTATCAAAGTGTACCCGAAAGGACTGTAGTCGAGACAATATTAATTTTAAAGTCGACTTTGGGGTCTACACAAAAGCACGGCACCGGGCCCAAAAAGGCAAAAAGACACAGCGCCTGTTTGTTCTCGGATGTACACAGAAAGACGGTAACTCCCCAAATTTGAAAATGGGCCTTGGCGTCTAAACAAAAAAGTCGTAGGTATAGTATAGAACGTTACTTGTGCGTTAACTGCATATTATGCACTTACAGAGTGCTACGCAACTTTTGTTCATCCGTAATATGCAGTATTACTGCACTTGTTACATAATATACTATTACCACTTTCTGGAATAAGCTGAAGGCTTTCCTTCAATCGGACGAATTTCAAATCGAGTTAATTTCAATGTGAATTTATTTAAATTATTCCAGACCTGGCAAGACCAATAGAATCACTTACAAACCAATTTAATTGTCACGATGGAACTACCTATGAAGTGATAACAATTCCCAGTGATCCGAACACGTTTTTCAGTTGCGGCGAGGATGGCACTGTGAGATGGTTCGACCTGCGGATTAAAACAAAGTAAAAGTGTAATATAGAATGATTCAATTCTAAAATCTGCTCAAAAAGTAAAAATTCAAAAGTACTTCTTACAATTACATTGTTTTGTTTCAATTAAAATTAGTATTAAGTACGTTTGAGTAGACTTTAAATCATTTGCCGTTTGAAACATTTAAAAACTTAAATAATCATACTTGTACAAAAGTTGCAGTAAACAGGCATGTAAAGAGGATATTCTGATAAATAGCGAATCAGCAGTGACGGCTCTCGCGATCAATCCAATTTTTCCACATCAACTTGCTGTTGGTTGTTCAGATTCGACCGTGAGGCTATATGACCGTCGATGTTTATCAACACAAAGTAAATTGATCTGTCATTTCACAATTTGCAACATAATTGTATTGTTATTCTTTTAGATGTGTACAGCCAACCTTTCTGTAAATTCATTGCTCCTGATTTGGAAGACAGGTCGTATAGAATAACATCACTATGTTACAATGAAACTGGAAATGACATGCTTGTTAGCTATTCGTGTGACCATTTGTATTTATTTTCTATTAAGGTATGTTTAAGATAGATTTGTTTATATTTGTATGTTTGCCCACGTGATTTTTTCGGAGTTTCGATGCTAACAAATATCGATACTTTCGAGTTTCGATATCAAAAAGGTAATTCTTTGTAAAATATTAACATGTTTTTAGGAAAATAGAGTAAAGGAATTAAAACGGGATGCATCCAAAAATTGGAATAAATTAAGACAGTTGACAACTAAGTTTGGGGTGAAAAACGAACGCCGCTCACCTCCACCGGTGAGGCGATTGCGTTTACGCGGTGACTGGTCAGACACTGGGCCAGACGCTCGTCCCGAACGCGAAACTTCCATCGCGAATCTTATCAGCCAGGCACGACCGCAATTGCAAACTAGCCTAATGCAACGCATGACTGGAGTGTTGTCACGTATGCTCAACGATCCAATGACACGTGCTGCATTGAGTGCTGGCGGTGAAGATTCACTAGATCGTGAAGACGATCGACAAAACGCGGGAGCCGCAAATAATCCCACGGCTGAACTAACAACCACATCAACCTCTAGTAATACATTACAACAAGGTGCAACGGTTGGTTTAACTCAAGGCAACTCAGGAACAAATATATCGACGTTGACTGAAGACAATCAGAATAATCCCGCGGTGGTAGTAGAAACAGCAAGTTCGAGTACATCCGCACCAATTAACGACATCGCAAGCAGGTATGTTATAAAATTTTCAAAAACATTTTGATTGCCCCTCAACAACTATTACTGACCGGCAACACGTAAATGTAAATGTAAAATCCCGTTACCATTGTTTTTCAGTTCAAGTTTTACACCTGCATCCTTGAGTTCTGATAGTAACCAATCAGTTTCATCCAATGTAAACACATCATTAGTTACTAAGCAACTTCGTAATCGTTTGTCCATTTTGAGCAGCTTGCGGCAGGGTTTTATTGACCAGCACGGCGCTGAGCCATCGGTGAGTTTGCGTTATTCCGACCAAAGCACATCGAACTCCACGATTAGCTTATCGGCGAGTAATTATATTGGTGAAGATGCGGCGGTCGCAACTGCGAATAGCAGCAATAATCCAAGACAACCAGAACAAGTATGCTAAATCTATTTAATAGTATGTAGATGTATTTAATGGCATATTAAACAGATATCTTCCGTGGATTTGGATTATGATGACAATGAGGATGTGAACATGCTGTCGGAACCTGCTTTACCGAGTCAGGATACTGATAATGATGGTTATTACACTGTATACGAGTCGCACGTTAAACAAAAATATACTGGTCATCGAAACGCACGGTATGTACGCTTTTTATACATAAAAGCGTGTTAAAGAATCGATAATAATTGATATCGAAAGTATTATAAGTACTTGAAAATATCGATAGTATCGGTACTGAAAGCATCAATAACGCCATCTTTTAGTAGTTGTTCAAAGTATTATTGGATTGTTTATGCTTAATTATTCGGCCATCCCTTATCAATAAGTATCGGGACGTATAAAAAATAAATTCACGGGCATTTATTCCCTCACAAGTGGCCAAATACATTTCGATATTTTCAATACCAAAATCACCGAAATTTTTGGAATATTAACCCTGCTATCACAAAATATAAGTTGTTATTTAATACATTTTTTTCAAATATTTTAGTACAATGATCAAAGAAGCAACATTTTGGGGCGATGATTACGTGATGTCGGGCTCGGATTGTGGCCATGTGTTCGTCTGGAACAAGCACACTGGCGAATTGCAGATGCTTCTGCAAGCCGATCACCATGTCGTCAATTGTCTGCAACCACACCCAACGCTTCCATACCTTGCAACGAGTGGCATCGATCACGATATCAAAATTTGGGCACCGATTTTGTCATACCCTGAATTCGATGAAATAGGCGCACATCGTGTAAGTGTTTGTATGCTTACTATACGCATAACAGTAATTGCATTGAAATAAATTTCATTACAGCTTATAAATCGCAATGAAATCATGCTGGAAGAGACGAAGGATACTATTACAGTTCCAGCTGCGTTCATGATTCGAATGTTGGCGTGCTTGAATCAAATCCGCCATGGCCGACGAACGAGAAGAGACGATGAACAAGTTTAATTATTTATTCTGTGCGAGTGTTAAGCCGAGCAACAATATATAATAATAATTCTTGTAGTTACGTTGAGTGGTTGACAATTTTATGCTTGAGATTAACTAATTGCCGTCTTTAGCCTAACGGAATGTTCGCATGTTTCGATGTTTGTGTGTTGGAATAAATGCGGACGAATTGTATTATGGCTACTTACGGGGACTATTATGAAATTTATTTATTCTACTATGTTATACTGGCATAATTATGCTAGTGTGCAAAGTAAATAAATTTGTTAATCGAATGATTTTTATTTTTCATTTTTGCGATTACTGATATTCCTGCAATGTGTCCGTATACTATAATTAGGGCCCTGGAAATATAAACTTTAAAAATAAGCAATATATAAGTGCAGAATTGTCTTTTAGCAGTCGCATTGGAATTGAAATTAATTAGAATTCATATATTGGTAATGGTAAGTATCTGGATAGCTATTTACACCTACTCGCCGGTAGTTCTACTAAATTCGACAGAGGGCCAATGAAAACTGAAGATAAAGGTAACTTCAATGTATGTTACCGGAAGGTAATTATGTCCTGTTCATCTGAAATTACGAAAATGTAATAACACATTTATATAGAAAATGTTGCCCTTGAAACATATATTCAATTAAAGCATTTGTTGCATTCAAGTGTCATTTATAACAAATTTTATTAAATATTGTTTCTAAGCAACCCACAGAACATATTTTTAATTATATAT
>JAODAC010022777.1:0-18025 GCA_027575185.1 Mimaenictus wilsoni
GAGTTGAAATTAAGAGAATAGACAGTGGAAAAAAACCTTGAAGAAATACAATATCTAATATATGTTAATGTGTGGTCGGGACCACCACAGCTGCTTTAGGTGTAATCGCCAATTTAGGTTTATTGTTTATTATATGCCGAAAACATTTGGTAATTTTTTTTGGGCGTTGCCGGCGTCTAGCTAACCGGAACAAGTGGCCCTATGAGAGAGGTTGCTACTATTAGAATATAATAGTGGTGTTGTATGCACCTCATAAACAATAGATAGACGCCACCGGTATCACGGGTTCTGCATTTCGTCAGTGCAACGGGCTAGCTACCCTCTATATGTGTCCTACTTCGACTTTGCGCTTTTCTCTCACGACATTCACGCAGAAAAGAACCATCGCATTCCAGTTTTCTTGGGAATGGGGCATTGCTCTCCCAAGTAGCTCAGGTGTTTCATTCGTTCTTTGATCCATGCTGGGCAGATTTCAAAGGTGTGATCCGGAGTGTCTGCTACGCCAAGTGAGCAATGGTTGCACATACTACTGTCCTTCTTGCCAAATCTGTGGAGGTACGACGCGAATTGACCATGGCCAGTAAGCAACTGGGTAAGGTAGTTGTCACAGTCCTTATGCGGACGCTCTATGCTGTTAGGGATGGTATCCACCGCTTCAGCGATCCTGGCGTGCTGCTGTTACTCCATCTGCACCATTCATCCGTTATCATAAGGGGCGCATTACTTTCCTCGCCAATTCGTCATCGATAGCTTCTTTATCGTTCTAGCGTTACCAGGCCCGGAAGAGGGGATGACGATAGAATTTCCGCAGCATCTATTGACGCAGTCCAGTATGCCTTACATATTTCGAGGGACTTCTAGTAAAGGCACCACATATCTTCAAAATTGATGAATTAGCAAAAATTTCAAAAACATCTAGAACATTCCATTTGACGACTAAACTAACAACAATATAGTCTCGCATCCTGAAATGAAAGACAAAAACTCCTTCCTTCGCCACTGCGACCAAGTTGACAAATTTATGAACACACTTTTAAGGACATTATATATAATATTTATTTACTTATTTCTTGTTGCAATTTTTACGAATTTATCTCATTTCATCCTCAATTCACGCGCCACGATATAATAATGCACACAGTATATGATAGGATTAATTACATAGCCCTAAACTATATTAAATTCTCTCAAATCGTCGCAAATTTACCAAATCCATCCCACCCGTCTTTACAATCGTATAAAGCATCTTATAAATATTATCAAGATTAGCAATATCTAGGCCAGGTTACTACATTCTTGCATACACACACAGACAGGTGTGTATGAATTGATCACAAACAAAATCATAAGTTTATCCTATTATAGTTACACTTATTACTTATTTAAAGAAACGCTTTAAAGCAAAATACTGTAAGAAAACTATAAGAAAAAATCTATACGATTAAAATTTATTTCCAACACAAAAATAGGCTGTATAATTATATAATTAGGAATTACGTTTTAATATTATCAGTTGATATCACAATTGGGGATACAATGTTCTTGTTTTTACGCCTTTTTGTTTCTACAAGCATCCGTAATCTACCTAACTCATTCTTATATTCAGCTATTTATATTATTAATTAATAGTATTCAATATCTTAATTCGTTAATTAGGCTAATTAGATACATTTACAGAGTACATTCAGTACATGTCAAACATTACAATAAATATAGTTTGGCTTCTTTTTTTATAACTATTTTAATTGATTTCAATGAAATTAAAGTAAATTAATCACAAATTGTTGAAAATGATTAAATTTTAAATATTTCCTATGAATATTATCTTACTCAAGGCGTTGTATCATTAACCATTTTTTGATTTTTTAATAGATTTATCTCTGTGTTATTTTACGTTTCTCGTTTGATATTTTTGATGATAACTTTTCAACAGAGCTTTGTGCTAGTTTTTATATAAAATTTAATGTTTTTAAGGGAGGGCCAGAGTGTGACACCGTCAATTTCCGATGGAATTATTCTATACGTCTACCAAATTTTATTCAAAATGGCGATGTTACGCTTTGGCCCTCCCTTTGTAAGAAAAAAAGAGAGGAAAAATTGACATTATATGAATAAATTTATTCCGATTGAATTATATAAACTAGTTTTTTTAGATAATTCAATATAATTTCGAAAAAACACTGGCAATATTTTGATAGAATTCAATAAGCAGCAACAAGCAACGTGCTATTTCGTTAAATATTAGGCGAATATCGTTTGTTTCTAGTCATTGTTATCAGTCACAAACTTTACTTTTACGTTTATCATCTATAAATATCTTTTTTTTAATGCTAACCTTCTTTTTTAATGCTAACAAAACGTTTTTGGATCTAATTAATTGTTATTCGATTCACTGTTTTTTTCAGCTTTCCTTGATCCGTTTTTGTCTATCTAGTTGATATCCTAGTAACATTTTTAAAAATGATTTTAATGATTGTTTTATTATTAAATGAACTAGTTTTTTTTAGATGTTAAAAGCGATATCAAGATGATACTACCATATGTTTTGTAGGTCCATTTAAGTAATTCTTGGTCTTTTTCGTTTCCGTTTTGCTTTTATTCTTTTCGCAGCAAATTCTCTTTGCTCACAGGCTTTAAGTCTTCATTGTTGGTCTGTCTAACTAGTTATTGAACGTTTTCTTACGGTTTTACAGTTAAACTGTTGATATCAACGCAGTAATTGTGTGATGTCTCTAAATCTATAGAGATATCTATCAAACACGTGTATGCTACGGTAGTTGCATGCATATATGCTAGTTACTTCGGCAATTTTAGAGGATTGGCGGTAGGTATGTGCCCGAATCGTTGAGGTTCGAGTCCACCGAGGCGCTGCTATCGTTCAGTTTGCTACTGTCCACCAGTTTGGCCTTCATCAGTTTGTCACTTTTGACGACGACGCATTTGTAGTGCTGGCGCGAGTATGAGCTGGAGGCGCCCGAAGATGAGTGTGACGATGTGTCCTGATTGACGCTAGCCTCGGATTGCGAATGGCGGAGCGAGTCGCCGCTCGAAGGGGATTTCTGAGCGGTACCGGAGAGGATCCACTCGTGGCGGAGTGCTTCGTCGGGTGTCATTCGTTTGCGTGGATTCCATCTGTGGGGGCGCAAGATTTGTTTTGATGTTAGTTGGTTGATCTCTGTTCAGAGAAGAAGAAGTAGGCGAAGGGAAAATGAGAAGGGAGAGAGTGGGGTAGAATTGGTAAGAATGGGGAAGAAAGGGAGGTGGGCAGATGGAAGAATAGCGAAGCGGAAAGGAGCGAAGGAGAAGGGGGATTCGGGCAGGAGGAGGGAGAAAGGAAAGGTGGAAAGAAAAAAGAAGATGCAACTTAATACTTACTCTAGACATTTAGAAATGAAATCAATAAACAAAGTGTCATTACAACGCAAAGCAATTGCAAGATTCTTTGACCCAGGTTTACGCTTCCTGCCCTTGCTATTCGTCAGACATCTGGGATTCCCCCGAGAATCTAAAAAACAATTCAAACCATTATATCACCTGATATAATCATTCTTATGCGGATCTTCTTGTTAATTCTAAATTAGATTTTACCAAAAAATAATCGTTTACGAGTGGCAGCATTAATAATGTCTTCCGACGGGGTTCCCAACACTTCCATGAGACAGGCTAATTGTTCCAGCTCATTCTCTCCAGGGAAAAGAGGATATCCGGTGTACAATTCAGCGAGGATACATCCTGAATACAATTAATTACATTCTTACAATCTTTATAAATAAGAAATAAAGTGTAAACTTTATTTACCTAGACTCCACATATCAATCGCGGTGCCGTATGTCAGTCCAAGGATCACTTCCGGTGAGCGATAGAAGCGTGACTGAATGTACGTATACACCCGTTGATTCGAGTAGCAGGAACTACCAAAGTCGATTACTTTTATCGAGCAACTGCCTCGTTGTTGTAATAAGACGTTTTCCTGGAATTGAACGAAATATTCAACTTTAACAGATAGTAATAGATAGTAAATTACAAAATATCAATTTGTAAATATTACTAAACAATTCTCGAATATCACATGAATATCTGTAGAAAATTTCATGTTGATATCTCAAGAAGTTTCGGTGTTTTTAAGGAAAGATGAAGACACTCCCTTTGCGTGTACCTTTGGTTGTCTACGATAACATCTCATTCTAGCAGGAAAACCTATACATCTATCGACCAGTTCTGTGTACTAAGCTGCAACAATCATAATATTGACGTCGCAACCTTGATACCACGCAGATTATTTCTATTCAACGTTGATTCCACTTATAATATTCATTGTATCGCGATGGTAAGTTTATGACATACGTCAGAGATTAAAAAGTAGACAATTGCGCGAGAGACGCTGCGTGATGTAACACGGTGGTACTCTCGACGATATGCTCACAACGCGCACAATTAGTTCCATACAACGATTGTTGCCGGCCGGCAGGAAACATCTGTGTCCTACCTACACCACATCGACCGAAATGGATAAATTCAAGCTTCCAAGTCGCTATGGAATCGGCGAAAGAAGCGTTTGGTAATTATTTATTTGCCCATCGAAATCTCACAATCAGATTACATATAAACTTCTTTCGGTTTTTCAGGGTGGAATTCATTGAAGTGGCCGCGCAAACTAAAGCTTTGAATTTGGGCCAAGGTTTCCCCGATTTTGCACCCCCAAAACATGTTACCGACGCCCTAAGTGCTGCTGCACGCAGTGAAAATCCTTTAGTACAGCAATATACTCGAGGATATGTAAGTTTTTTGTTTTATCATATTTTAACGGCTATCGACCATTAAAGTCTTTATGCCATTACAGATTCTATTTAGTTAAATATTCATCTTCATGAACATAGATGAACATAAATTCATATATGTTCATAAAGATTATAGACAATAAGCTGATCTTATTTATTTCAACCAGGGTCATCCCAGATTAGTTAATATAATGGCAAAATTATACTCGAAACTAGTTTCTCGTGAATTAGACGGCATGAAGAATATTCTAATTACCGCCGGTGCATATGAAGCACTTTTTTGTGCGTTTTACGGTCATGTGGAAAAAGGTGATGAGGTTATCATTATCGAACCCTTTTTTGACTGTTACGCGCCGATGGTTCAGCAAGCTGGTGGCATTCCTAGGTTTATTCCGCTTAGAAATGTAAGTTATTGCCTTCAACTATTGACAACCTCACATTTCATTGTTCATATATTACTATATGTTTATATTTCATGTTTATATGACTATATTTTCATGATTATATTAATTATGATTATGTTAATTGTAGAAAGCAAAAAAAGGAACAGGAACACTATCTTCCGCCGATTTTTGTTTGGATACAGACGAATTAAAAGGATTATTTAACGAAAAAACGAAAATAATCGTTATAAACACACCGAATAATCCCCTAGGCAAAGTATTCACCTATCAAGAATTAGAAACCATTGCAGATTTGTGCAAGAAATACAATGTGCTATGCGTTGCCGATGAAGTATATGAGTGGATGGTTTACAAATCGCAGCAACATGTGCGAATTGGTAATTTAAATTTATCTTTTTACTCTTTATTATCATATTTCCGATTTTTACTTTTATTAATACTCTTTTTTCAGTTTACTACTCGTTTTTATGTTTATTACTAAAGGTATTATTTTGTTTTGTTTAGCAACTTTGCCTGATATGTGGGATCGCACTATAACGATAGGCTCGGCCGGAAAAACATTCAGTGTAACTGGTTGGAAAACAGGCTGGGCTTACGGCCCCGATCATTTGATGGAAAACCTAAGAATTGTCCACCAAAACGTGATTTACACACATTCCACTCCTATTCAAGAGGCTATTGCTTCAGCCTTTGAAACTGAAGTTAAAAACATGGAAGAGGATCCCAAGAATTGTTTCTTTTACAATATTGTTGATCAGCTAACACCAAAGAGGGATTTTATGTGTAAATTCCTCGCCGAGAGTGGTATGAAACCAGTGGTCCCTGAAGGAGGCTACTTTATCATTGCTGATTGGTCACCTATAGGTAAGTTTTTATTACTAACCTAAAATAATAAACTTAACATAAAATAGTTACCCAGACCTTTCTCTTCTCGTTCTTTGTGAGTATTTCTAAATATTATTATTTCATAGAAAATGATGTAGATTTAACAAGCGAAACCGACAAAACCGCCGATTATCGTATGGCGAAATGGATGGCCAAAAAAGTCGGCCTGTTAGGCATTCCACCAACGGCATTCTACGCCGATAATAAAAGTTTGGCGGAAAAATACATTCGCTATTGCTTCATTAAGGTAACATTTACAATTCTTCCTTATCAACATTGAGTAATAAGCATTTTAGCGATGGAATGTTTATTTATATGTGGCCTATACATATCAAATTATGATTGTAGGAAGATGCAAAGCTTCAAGAGGCAGCCAAAATTCTACAGAATTTCATACAAAACAAGGCGGCGAAGGTTAACTGAAGAAAAAATGGATAAACATCTATTTGATGATTGCCTGTTTTAACAATTCATTGTATCGTATATTTTGTTACAAACCTGGAATGAACAGACATCTAATGTAGGCAACCCCATATACACACATTATTGTTATATATATGATTCTTCTAACAATTCATTGTTTCGTATTTTGTATTCTTAAAATATAACCATGTACCTATATTGTATATTTTAATAGCTCTGATATTAACAGGAGTCGACAACCCATGCTTAAACCGTCAATACGTAACTTGCAACATCAAAGTAATATGTGAATGGCCTATCACTTTCTATCTGATTGTATATGACAAGATGGAATTCAATTCTAGTATCTTTTAGTAATCTAGTATCCCTTACTTCTGTTTTACAATAGTTCACGAGAAGCACGTTGTACTGCACAGATCATATGGTTGCGTTGTGTTTCATTGTGTGGTGGTGCTGTGTTCCAAATTGTGTTTTCATGAGGTATGATGGAATTAGACTTTTTCAATTTCCCAAAACAGTCTTCAAGTAAGTACTATGATCATTACTAATTTTTGGAAATTTTGATTGAGAACAATTGATGTAATCTATAGTGGAGTGTATAGTGTTCTTGTTCAAAATATCGAGTATACTAGTGATGTAGTGAAATCATCAAATGCATCGGGACAATCTTTCTTTGCGAAAATTAATGTATTAATGAATGTAGCATCTTTGATGGACTACTTGACCGTGGTAATATTGAAACCATATACGTAATACACATACTGCGCTTGCCTATCAAAATTTCATTGCCACGAGTGTCGCTCATGGAAGGAGACAGAACATACATTTTTCTGTGTCACCATAGATTTCTTTGATTAACGCATGACTGTCCTGGGCCCATCAAGCTTGTGCGTGTAATTCAAAACAATAAAAGAAAGAGCTACAATTGCGTGATATATAACCTACAAAATCAACGTGTACGAAATATGCGTCAAAATACGTTGTTGACAGAGTTTTCCGCTATGATGATTGGAAGCAATTTAGACATGTGCATTGCACACTTGGACCTGCGGTGCAAACCTATATCACAATTTGATTTTATGACAATAAAAAACTATCCCGTGCATGATAACATTGTAAGACAGGTGGCACTGCTGTTGACGTTTGGCATGTATGTTCTCTACTACCTCTTATGTTGTGAGAATAGCTACAAATATTATTTGGTTTGTGGTTGCCATAAACCAATTAAAAATAAAACTAGGAAATGACTTTCTCTTGTTATTTTTTTATTTATGCAGTATAAAATTATAATTAAAAAAAGAAATCATCATTTGCAATAGGCATAAATGTAAATATTTCTTGAAAAATACTTTTTTAGACTTCGTAACTTTAAAAAACAATATTTTCGTGTTTAAATGAGTTAATCCTAATCAAATTTTTAAAAATAAAATATTGATAAACTTATGCACCGGATAGCAATACAAATGTAGTTTGGCCCATTAATCGGACATGACTTATGTACGTACCTTTAATTGATCATACATGCGACCAATATATGATATTACAAAACGTAGACTACGAGTCTGATTGCAATAGCAAAATCTATAATATATTAGCAACAGTATCGAATGTCAAAATGTAAGGTTATTTTAAATGGGACAATTTTGTTGTCACGCTGGTGGAAGGCAAGCTGCTAACTTCTCATCGGTAAAGTCATCTTCACCAAAGCGTGGAAGTAAAACAAAAGTGAAAAGCTTTGTTATTTCCACGATAAGTGCATATTATCGAACATGAAACTGAAAGCAGCAGCATAACCGACTGCCTGAATCGGTCTAGATACAAAGTAGGAAAAATGGATAAACAACCGCAAGATATAGCGCATAAAAGACAGAAAGAGAGAGAGAGAGTGAGAGAACAACGATGTAAATTCGACGACACGCGAGCTTATTTTATGGTTTCCACACGCGAATGCAAAACCGTACACCGTTTTCACCGACCAGACGAGAGAGACACGCGCCTGAATTATGTTTTGTTTGCCAGCTATTACGATTTTATGATAATTCCAGTTGAATCATACGGAAATGGGATTAATTGCATTCGTTCCATATACACGACTAGTTGAAATCGTATTTTAATACTATATATTTTAAGAGATTACAAAGAAAGGAAAAATTGCCTTCACACCTAATATTCCAGGGTAATTACAAATCAATGCGGCAGCTTTGCCTAATGGATTATTAATTTCATTTGCTAACAACAATCATACGCACATTTTCAACTATAATTGTATGTTATTTTGGCAAGACGTATATATATACGTCCTCATGATATATCTTGTTTATGTGATTTTAAACATCATATACAAGATGTTAATCTCGAGACTCCTGCCTCAACTCGGAGGTGGCAAAAATTCTGCAAGGCGGATCCTGTCTTCAGTCGCGCTCTCAAAGCTGCTCTATGCTGCGCGGAAATTCTATCGTCAACCCCTCCTCCGGACCTGGTAGCGCTAGAACGACAAAGAAGCGATACCGACGACAAATTGGCGAGGAAACTAATGTGCCTCTTGGGCTAATGGAGGAATGGTCCGCCAGATGGTGTAACAGCACCATGTCAGGATGGCTCAAGCGGTGGATACCTTACCTAACAGCTTGGCTAGCGCGTCCGTATGAAGACTGTGACAACTATCGTACCCAGTTTCTTACTGGCCATGGCCAATTTGCGTCGTACCTCCACAGATGTGACAAGAAGGACAGTAGTATGTGCAACCATTGTTCACTTGGCGTAGCAGACACTTCGGATCACACCCTTGAAATCTGCTCAGCATGGATCAAAGAACGAATAAAATTCCTGGCGGCGACCCGTTGTGCGAGCAGCACACCTGAGCTACTTGGGAGAGCAATGCTCCATTCCCAAGAAACTGGAATGTGATATTTCTTTTCTGCGTGAATGTCGTGAGAGAAAAGGGCAAAATCGAAGTAGGTCACATATAGAGGGTAGCTAGCCCGCTGCACTGACGAAATGCAGAACCCGTGATACCGGTGCAGCGTATCTATTGTTTATGGGGTGCACACAACACCACTATTATATTCTAATAGTAGCCTCCTCTCTCTCATAGGGCCACTTGTTCCGATTATCTAGACGCCGGCAACGCCCAAAAAAAATACACAACGTTAAAAATATCTGCTGCAATCAAACCTGATGATGTGCCTTAAATTATGGCGCGTGCGAAAATTGTGCTAACTGTTGTTACCGTAATTACGGTTGTTAATAATGTATAATATCATGAGTGCAAACTCTGATTCCAGTATTTGTTCGGCAACTAGAGCGTGTCTTACTTTTCCTTTTCCTGTGTTTTACGCTTATTCGTTCTGTTTCTTTTTTTTTTCATTTCTTTACACTCTATATCAGGAACACTTAGCACGATAATTTTACTTGTTAATGCAGGCTAATTATAGTGTTTCACTTTCCTCGGTTTTGTAAACAATTCTTCCGAGAATTATAGTCTTTAAGCAAGTTCAGCCGAGAAAAGTAGTACTTATTTGTTTAAGTGCTTGTATCTTTGTTCAAAATCAGTGTCGGGGGAAAATTTTCTGTGTAGTATGAGAATAATATATTTTCAACAATCTCACTAAATTTCACAAATTTCGAATCATAATTAACGAAAATATTAAAAATCAAAGAATTTTTATATGATTGTTAATGCCTATATAAAGTTGAAATAATAGGTAGTGATGTTTTGTATACAAAACAACGAATTTTTAATTAAACATGCGTAACAACGGTAATAATCAATTTAGGAAAACCAAACTTTGTGTTGACCTAGAATTATATACCCTCCACCTCTTCAGTAAGTTTCCAGAGATATTAAAGTTCTTAGCTATTAAACGTTTTTTTTGGGTTGCATAACTTACCGGTTTCAAATCGCAGTGAATAATATGCTCCTTCTGCAGCAGTCGCAGGCATTTAAGCAGCGATCCGGCAAAGCGACGAATCAGATTCAGGCTGAAGCCCTGATAGTTGTTCTTCTTGATCAGTTCGTACAAATTGATGCTGGAATTAAGTCAGAATTAAGTCAGGCGAGCGATGGTAATCGTTTCCGGCACGTAAGCGCCACCTATCCATTACCGTCATCTTCATTATCATGTCGGCGGCGGCAAAAAAGCAAACCTACCTCATCAGCTCGAACGTGATGCACAGATGATTGCGAAAATAAAAGTACTCGAGCATGTGAATGACATTGTAGTTGCTATCCTTGTCGCGTTTGCGCAGATGCTCGAGGATGCGCACCTCGACAAGGGCCTGGTGATGGAAGCGCTTCTTGTTGCGAATGATCTTAATCGCCACCGGCTTGTGCGTCATGTGGTCCATTGCTTTGATCACCTGCCCGAAGCTGCCCTTGCCGATCACCTCGAGGATCTCGTAGCGATAGCCAATGTGATCGTTGAGCACCTAATAATTAAGATAACATTAATTCTAAAATTGATTGTTATCTACGAAAGCAATTAACATTAATTGATACTAATTAGAAGTTTTTGCAAAAAAATTAATTTTTAATTAATTGCAAAGATTGAAAATTGTTTACATTGAATACATTAAAATTGTTTAGAAATACATTAGAATTGTTCAGATAGATTCTACCCACTTAGAGTATAAGTATTTCATGTAGGCTGAATTTGTAATTTTAATTCACTTGTACTACTGTTAAATATTCATGCCATAAATCGTTTAAATGTTGACATAATTAGTTGACGGTGAGTAATAGTCGACTATGCGTGGGTTATCACATCTGTTCGTATGTTTTGAAGGCGACTTTAAGGAGTGTTTAATTCGGACCGACCAATCAAAACGCAGCAGTGGGTGGAGCTAGTATGCGACTAAGTCAATTACAAGTCGCGTAGTTCGACTACGCGCCTATCTCTACGCAGCGCGGGTGCGTGAGGTAGTATGCGCGCGTTCGATTGGAGTCTCCCCTACCTATCACTGTCCAGCGACCCACGCAACGAGGGTGCGAATAGCATTTGGAGAACGCACACTCTCCATTGGTTTCTCCCCTACTTTTCGCGGTCCACTGACCTACGTAGCCAGGGTGCGCGTAGGGTAGGGTGAACGCACGCGCTCTCCTCTACCAATCACCGTTCAGTTACACGCACCAATCGTAGCCTCCTTTCGTAACTCCTCCTTAAAATGCGTCAAAATATGTTTAACATGATATGACCTTTTTCTTTCGGTAGATGAAATATTTACAGTTTTTGCTCAAAGAATCAATTTTATTAGACAATTTCTCTCGAAAGGCGATTAAACCGACTCGTAAATACGTAGGTGTAGATAAAATGATTTTCTCCACGCGTGTGCGATGAAGGAACATCATAACCGTAAATTTATTGCGCTTTACATCATATTATTGCAAACTATAATTGAAACTTGCATAATATCCTTCATCCGCTACGCTGCTCTGAGCTGTGCCACGCACTGGCATGCCAGTCAGCGTTAATTCTACAATATTTATTCATTAGATGCTTAGAGTTTAGGCATTCAAGACTTAATTTAAGTATGGTATGATTAAAGCGACGCGAAACTTTGTCATAAAATATTTAATCGAATTTTAATAAAACCAATTTGCAAGAAATGAACAAGAAATTGTTAAAAATATATAAAATTGACGAAAATATACGGGTTTTAAGTATTTTTATTGTGTGTTTAATATGCACCAATCAAGAGAGCAGCAGTGGGCGGAGTTAACATCATGTGGCACGCGTCTAAACCAATCGAAAGTGGTGGAGAAACGCGTTTCTATCGCTGCGTAACGAGGGTGCGCCGACCCTACTTACGGACGAAGCGACGCTCGCACGCATCAGTTTAGTGCGCGCCTACCGGAGTCCAGTGACGATGACGTGAAAAAGATTACTACCAATCGCAACTCGTCTGATCATAGCTCCTCCCCCATTTCTAGTTTCATTTACTCCATAGATTACTACCAAATAATTTTACTGGCTTCACAATCGCTATTATTGCAAACAAATACTGATAATCACCTTCAAGAGTAACTTTAATAAAACCCAATTGAATTGTTCATTTTTTGATTCTCTATCAACTCTTCTGCATGCATAATATCCAAGTTCAACTTACAAACACGCATAAAGGTTGAGGTTTTGCGTACACGCAAGCAAGAACAAGCTACAAGAATAGCCGCTAAAAATAGCCAGCGGCGGGTTAAAAATAACCGCGAAAGCGTGCAAATTGTATCGTTTAAATTTTTTTATTCGCGCGCCGCTAGTTTTGTTGTCTTTATTTCGCGAATCTATATTTGGCGTGTACGCAAACTTTTCATATGTTGTGGTGTGCTCACAATACCGATCGTCATGTCATGACATGAGTAGTATGACTCAAAGCCGTGCATGTTTGACGCTAATGTCAAACAATTTTTCGATCTAAAGAGTCAACCGTTCAATGTTTGACTTAATTAAATCGTCGTAAATCTATACCAAGTAATTTGTTTGGTTTTGCGTTGAGAAACAGAGGAATGAGAGGAATGTAAGGGAGAAACAGGGAGAGCGACAGACAAAGAATGAGAGGTAAAGAAACAGAGAGAAAGATAGAGGAAGAGAAAGGGAGACTGAATGTGAGGGAGGGAGGGAGGGAGAGAGAGAGAAAATGAAAATAGCAGTTGGATAGCGTGACAAGTTTTACAAAGTTGCTGCAAAGTCGTTAAACTCGATGTCAATGCGGTATTTTGTGTTTCCTTTTCTAAATTTACATATTTTTCATGTTTTTTTTCCTTTTTCAACGTTTTGAGTGTTTTTTAAATGTAGAAAAACACCGTTTTTCTTGATTAATGTCTAATTTTTGATTGTTTGCGATTCCTGTTGTTTTAGCAACCAGTATGATGTTGGCATAATTTTAATTTCTTTTCGAAAAAACATGTTTTCCTCCATTATGTCAATGTCCTTGTGGTATTTCCATAGGTATTATATGGAGATAATACTACCCTACGACAGATCCGGTGCCTCCACCAGCCCTTTGCGACCAATTTCATGTTGGTTGAATGTTAAATGTGAATTAAATAAACCATAAACCTCGCTGTAATGATAGTTATTGGTAGTTTAGGGGATTGTATACGAACATTTCTCGTTTCTAATACGTTTTAGAACGTTTATAAGTCATTTCCTTACAATTCGATTTTCTTTCATGCTGCTAACTTCCTACTGGTCAAATTTGGTCTACATTTCTCCAACTTGTATTTTAACGTTTTTTACAGAGTTTTTTTTAACTAGTTTTTTACAGAATAAAACTTATTCCCCCAAAATATAAAAGTCAAAATAAACTTACCTTAACATAGCTTCCACTAGCGTCATCATAACCAAAATTCTGTGAGCCTCCCAAGACTTTGCAGGCGTTCAATCCCAGATACCAAATTTTCGAATACTTTTCAATCTCCGTTCGTTCGTATTCCGTTAAACAATCGCCATATAATCGTAGTGCCTCTGAAGAAGAAAAGAACAATTAATTCCACTTTATACAACAAGGATGTTTCATACTTGTTGCAAAATGAAAATAGAAATAAAACATTAGGAAATATGAGATAATAAATGATAAAAAGGGCACAAATTTTTAGCAGACTATCCCATTACACCGCAAACATTTTTAAGGGTTGCCACTTCGAACAGATTAATTACGCCGCACCGAGGTATTCAAATGATACGGAAGCCGGCAAAGTGCGGTTTACTTATGCGTTAAATTAATTAAAAACAGTGTCTCTTTTCGCCTTAGGATCACCTAACAACATATTCGTTGGAATTAAAATAAACGAATATTCATTAACAACAACTTATGAATCTTTGATCTTTGATTTGACGATGATAAAATATCGATATTTGTCTAAATCGATATTTCCAATATTTCGATATATCGATATCGAAATATCGTCTTGGAAATATGGATATTAAAAATATCTGTGGAATACGCTGAATTTGCTGTTTTCGTAGCTGACGAAGTGTGGCAGGAAATTGATATTATTTCAGCGGATTGCGTAATCGCTGGAATTGTGTGGCTACCGTAAGCGTCTTATGACACACCTGTCGAATTGAGACATTTTTATTGGTAGGCTAATATGTATGCGTAAGAGACTGGAAGCAGAAAGAGTAGTTGTTAACCAGAGCTCGAGGCGTAAAGTCAATTCTCCTCACTCTTTCTAGTTTTACGATCGCTTAGCGGACGGGTAGTCCGCAGGCTACCCTCTGTACTCTGTACAGTGGCGACCGTATATAACCGCGGTAAAACAAAACCCTACCGCGTACTATTTTCCGGTCCACAATAATATCGATCAAATCGAAATTCCACAATTGCGCCATCTGTATATGGATTTCAGGACTAATCACAGTTCCCAACAATCTGCAGTGATCATTAGTTCACATGAAATCTGGGTCTCATACACCGGCAACAGCAGTGTAATCTTATAATAACCACGAAAATCGATATTTTCTTTCCAGCAAATATAATAATAATAATAATGGTCAAATATAATAATTGCATTAATACATAAAAGTAGTAATATTATAATTGTAATACTAGCATAGAATCGATGTTGATCTTAATTTTATGATACTTACAAATATCAATGGATTAAGAATTATTATATAGAATCTAAAATGTGATCCTAAAAAGAAAAATTGCCAAGTTTCAACTTCTCAGAATAATTCTCAGTTGGCTGTTACGTTAATGACAAGTTAGAAAGATATTAAAAATTTCGATATCGATATATCGGTATTATGGAAAATGAAATTATCGATAAATATCGAAATTTTGCGGCCAATACATCGATATTTATAAATATCGATATTTTTTTGACATGTCTACTTGTAAATGCGCAGTGCGACTTTATGAAATTATGTCCCCCAGAGTTGTAAGTTCGCGGAGCTTCGCTTAAGAAGGTTTCAGCCCAGCAGAGTAAGCAACAAAAATATGAAATACACACGAAGAATACGGCACAGACGCGTAGGAATAATGGTGTAAAAGAACTTACTCTTGATAATGCTGGACTTGAACTGATTTATTTAAGTATTTCGCAGCGCCAGAGGCGCCAAAGATGTCCACATCAGTGGTTAGGGGGTAGTCAGCCGGGCGCATGCGCAACTTAGACAGCCGCTGCCAACTTGCCTAGCGGCAGGGTTGAAAACCTCCAAAAGATCGCTTTGGCGCGAACACTACTACCTACCTGTTGGCGTGAGAGGTGTATTCGCATGCGTCGCCTCGTCCAGCTTGTTGTTGTTTGTCATATTCAGTTGACCGCCTCCGCCGCCACTGCGTGCGTTGTTATTAATCGCCGGAAAGCAGTCGCGTGCGACGGGCGAGACGGGGGTGGTGGCCGTTTTGCTGTCACCGGCGCCGCCGCCAAAGTTCGTCATCGTCGCTTGATTGATGCCGAGGCTGAGCTTCGACGATGACTTGCTGTGCTCCAAGAGGGGCAACTATAGAAACAGATCCAAACAAAACATGCCCATCAATAAATCTGCCTAATTAACATCCATAATCAATAGATTCTCTTCCGCCAACCAACATACTCATCAATTAACTTCAATAAATTTTTGTTCAGTCTTGTGTGAACGACCCCAGACTACCTAGAATTGACATATCAAAGAAGAACATGTAATCATTTAGCACACTTAATTCATTTTTTGTAAAATTTTAACACGGAAAGAGATAATTTGTAACCCCCAACCGGGTTTGAATGGGTTTCGGGTTCCAAAAAGTCGCCGGTTCGAACCCGGTCGGGGGCTTCAAAAATAACGAGGATAAAGTCTATCCCTGATAAAGTCTATGTAAAGCAAGAAATTTTTAAATTCTAACTTAACGAAGAAGAGTTAAGCTATCTAATGGTATATCATTCACGCTACATAGCATTATTAGACTTTTTTTTTTGGTTGATTTTACCGAGCATCGACTGCTATGGTCATAGCTCTATTCAATTCTTTTTCAATGTAATTAGTCATATTAGCGGCTAACACTATTGATAAGAAGAAGAATTCACTTTAATATGCATCCACACCGAGAATCGAACCCGGGACCTCATGTAGTCATCGACCATACCACTGCGCCACTTGGCTGGACCATTTTTAGAATTATGGTAAAATTCATGACAAAGAGACGCAAAATGTGTATTTCTTGGTTTTCATGTGGCTCAGCGTCGATTTAAGATGCATTTTGCTTCACGCTGAGCTTTATTTACATATTTTATTAATTCGCTAGTTGATGAGAGTGTCGAGAGTGTTTGCCAACTGTGAGAGAACCTTGCCTAACAATGAGAAAGTTAATTAAAACGAGTGTAATTGTTGTTGGAGTTTGCTTTAAATTGTATTTTTTGCGTTTCATTTGCGCTGGTTATTTCAGTTGGTTAATTCTGAACATGTGTTATGAAAATGCGAATTGTACTAATCAAAGGCACAAACAATACTTCATAGTTTATTAATTTTGTTTGTCACTTAATTTTTCTTACAAATTCCACCCAAACATTTTTAGTACGAGATTGTAAATGTTTATGTTTCAGTTTTTAGAATAATTTCTAAATGATGAAATACGTACATCGGTATTAATTAAGGACGATTTCGACGACGTTAGGCTAGTCCGGGAGGATGCCACCTTCAGATGCTTGCCAGATGTCGCCGACGAGGGCTGCGGTTTTCCGTACTTGGTGAGTACATCTTTGTGATGATGTGCAGCCGGGCTCTGGAAAAACAATGTTAATATTAGCAAAGCACATTCAGTAATTTAACTAATTACAAACAAAACATGCTTCTATATACAATAACTATATTTCAAAATTCGAAATATCAGCAAATATTGCCTAATGTTTTCATAGCTTTGAAAAATATTTGGGTTTATTCTGTTTCGGTTTTGCCCGTGAAAGCCCGGGTTTAAAACCTGGACAAAAACTCGTTTACAGCCGGTCTTCCGAATGTATGAATTCCCTATAAATTGTACTCATTATAAATGTACGATAAAAACGAACCAGTTGTCATAATCCAACACGTGCCAATTTCTAGCAAAACACAACAACTACCGATTTTCTGATACAATCTCTCTACTCAATCACTCGCAAAACACGTTTATCTTATTTATCTTATCAGAAATTCGCATTTATTTCCATGTGCTGCTGCATCCTCGAGGCGGCAAGCTGTAAACAGCTGCATCGATCGCTGAAAGTGATATTAACCAGATATTATGCTGCGAATGTTTACAAAATCCGTAAATATCCAAGCAGCACATGTAATACGAAATGCGAAAGGAAAATCAGTTTCACACAAAGTTGCACAATCCTACGGGCCGGTACGTAAAATTCGAGTGGGTTGTAAAAGAATCGCGATTCGACATCGACAAATTCAAATTGAAGTTTTCGTAACCGCCAGCTGTTTTACGATCATTTAAGTATGATGTATGCGGCAAAAAGGTCTTAAAAATACAGATCAAACACACACACACACACGCCAACACACACTACACCAACACACACGACACCAACACACACGACACCAACACACACGACACCAACACACACGACACCAA
>JAODAC010022788.1:0-18017 GCA_027575185.1 Mimaenictus wilsoni
ACAACAATTTGCACCGGACGGGTAGTCCACGAATCCTGCTAAAAATAAAAGATTCGCGTTAATTCGCGGGTTGATGTCGCTGTTCGCAACAGTATTTTTAAATCTATTTTAGAAATATTTACAGTTTACCGAGCATTAGTTGATATGTGTCCTGTTTTCAATGTAATTACTTATATTAGGGACTAATACTATTGATTAGAAAAAGAATACATTTAGCTCTACAGCCGCTAGAATTCGATATCCTTGCTGGACAAACATTTTGAAAACTTATTTGTGTTGATAAATCTCCTTAAAATGATGTTGTATTATTTAAATACTTCAAGAAGAGTGTAAATGAAAAAATCGGTATTTTCCTTTGGGACTAGGTATTAATAAAAGTTCGGAAAGCTGATAAATATTCAACAAATTGAATTTTTCGTCAATCGGAAAAAGATCGTTACGCATGGAGGGTGAAACTCCAGAAGGTTGGACGAGTAACTCCGGAAGTAATAATCTCTCCCCGCACGCCTTCCCGACGTCCGACATCACTTCGGGTGCATCGTAAAACCCGACAAAACCTACGTCAGTTACGCTAGGGGTAGTTGATAAATTTTATATGAAATGATCTAAATCGAATGCCATTTGTCGCTGTGATATACATCCGGACAAATCAAGAATTTTGTGTTACTGCATCTCTATTATCGGGCACGTAAAAGTTGTGTCAAACTAAAATGTGAGTAGGATATTCAAGATGACAAGATATCTGCGATAGATATATGAAACAAGAAACTGAGGGTAGAATTTGCTTCCGCCGAGGTGTTTAAGAACACTTGCAATTCGTGCATAATTTACGATAACGTCAAGTTCGGCACGCCAAAGTTTGAAGCCATTAGGGGGCTTAGTGTCGGGTTCTTAAAACATCACTCAGTGGGTATATATTCTTATAATTAGAAGTAATGATGGCGTCGATGATGATAAGAGGTAAGAAAAAGAAAACATGCATATTTTGGGTTGCCTAATGTTGGTTTACGCGGTATCTAAATAAATTGATGTGTTTTTTTTATTGTAATGGTATCAAAGTCTTCAAAATAATAGTCTACTATTTACTATCGAATACTAAACATTGCTGCTGAATGTGGCTGATAAAAGACTGATAGCTAGAGCACGGTGTGGATCGGAAGAGAGGGGATGGAAGGTGTGGATGGGAGATGAATATGTCAGGTGTATCCTATGTGGAAGGGGGGGGATTCCTGGGAGTATGTTGGGAGTGATTGAAATGAAAAGAAGGAATGAAAGAGGAGTGGGCGCGCGATTGCCAGGGGAAAAAAAGGGGAGTGAAAGAGTGGCTGAGTGAGGATAGAAAGGGGGGTGGAAATTTTGAAGGTGATAACGAAGCGGAAGGAAATAGCGCGGACTGGACTCCTACCTACCAGCAACTACGGGAAGGCGTCTAACAGATGGTACCTAGGGAGTGAAATGGAGTGAATGTACAGAATAAGTAGATTAATTACTTTTTGTTGAAATTTCAATTATATAATTAAGTTCTGTTCAAGAATATTTAGGATTTTAAGTGTTGTTTAGTTTTACTTACTACTTTTTACAATGAATATATGCAATGGAATTGTTGGAAGGTATATGCCAATGAAGATTGTCTATATACTAAACATTGAACTTGTATGCTTTCGTATATTATGAGTGTATACTTTGTGAAAAATATCCATATATGTTTGACCTAGGCCACGCTCACACGTCGTGAACCGTCTGAACACAACATTTCTCCATCCCATCACCTCGATACCTAAAATCCCCCCACACATGAACATCGATTCTGTGATGTTGCGGTTATCAAGTGCGCCCATTAATTCGCAAAAGGCAACGTGCAGCGCGATTGCAGTTGGAACACGGTCTTAGCATAAATTGTATTCAACAGTTTACTCTTAACACAAACACAATCCACTAGTTTATTATGTAAATTATGTCTGGCTAAACTCTAGTCGTGAATTCAATATTTTACCGCATTATGTTTTTGTTTACATTGCGATGGAACAATATACCAATAAACCGGTGTTTTGTTTGATGCGCAGTGCTGATTACATTGCGCAATAATGCCCGGATATATCTGGTTTTAATTAATATCAGAAGGACATGAAATTGTTGCAGTGCACAATGTATGCCAACGTGTAACGTGGTAGGTTATTGCAGTAAAATTTACATACCTACATTCCGGGTCTCTGTAATAATTAACATGAGGCATGGTATGCTTGCTGCTTGCCTGCGTGGTCGTTGTTTGATAGCTGACTGAAAATAGTAGACTAAAATGTCGATACTTTGATAGGAATGATACAAAACGGGCTAAACATAAAATATCAAAACATTAGAGATGTTTACTAAATCATGATAGAATTTCCATGTTCTGTAGAATATATTACAGTACTTTAAAGTAGATCATATCGCATTTTTCTGTTGTGATTATTGGAATCGATATTTTTGATTGGATTATAGACTAAACTTTCTTTTTTTTTTATTCATATATTTGTATTTCGAATAAATGTAAAAGTGATATAGTGCTCTGGTAAAGAAATAATACACAGTTTATAATATGTTACTTCTAAGACTTTTTAATACTGGTAAAAGTTCTAAAAGTAAGTAACTCATATATTATCAACGATAAATCATCATATTAATATCTTCAGATATTTATCCTGTAATCATAATCGGTTGCTACAATACCACATGAATAACTTCTGGAAGTAAAACTTCTATATGTGTGCTTTTCTTGAGGAATAAGCTGGTGAATGCGGGCCGACATCATTTCAATAACCGTCCGCGGCTATTATTTTGTATATTTTGTATATTTCGAGGACCATTGCAAGGACTTAACGATAATTAAATCGAAGTATATGAAAATCCCACTCTTTACCTCAGCAGTTTTCTGGGTAAACTTAAAGTGTACTATAAAAACATTCCGAAACGAATTCTCGCAATAATCGCATTTACCAAAGTCGAAAGCAAGTCTCAAATCATTCGAAAATTGAAATTTTCTATTATGGCATCGACTCTGCGTTGAGACAGTTATCATTTCATTAACGCAATGTTATCGAAGAATTAAGACAGCGACTGATCAAAGCTCTAGTTACACATCAAAGATGTACGCTTGTCGCAAGTCCCTTATCTGTCTGTGAGGCAGATACGCGATGCGGTGAATTCGCTCGAAATTCCACGGAAATTGACTTATTGACCGCGAAAGCTACTTTGCACCAGTCGGCTTTGTATAGTCTTGCGCAAACTTCAACGCACATATTGCAAGTTATTTATTCAAACAAGAGATGCCAGCGTCACTATTTAGTACACAAAATATCGCCCCACATGTGCTCGCGAATATATTTGCAGTGTTTCAATGTTCGACGTTAATACATGGGAGGCATCTGATGTGAGTCCGATCAACAATCGGCGCGATATCCCCCGGCAATTTGGCATAGAATAACAAACTAGTTTAGGAGGTTTTCGACCGTGGCCTACCAACCGCAGGGGAGCGCTTTTGGTTTCGCTGTGTTTTGGGTTGCCGAAGTGGGCTGGGCGTTTTGGTCTTCTTTGGCAAACCCAAAACGATGACTTGGATGTACTTTGACGGAAAGTGACGAAAACCCGAAATAGAAATAAGGAAACATGTCTTGGCTGGGGTCCACACACCCACGCTTTCCCCCACAATCTTCCACCTCACGAACCTACTCTGCACTAATTCGAGCACACTCCGCCTACCACTCTCTCTCTCTCTCAAGCCCTACAAGGTATGCCACTAAACGCTACCCTTAGTCACAGCTTTGCTTAAACATCTGCGACGCATATTCCGCCACTCTTAAGTCTAGTCGCCCGATCTGAGGGAGGTCGTTAAAGATAAGATGGTAACACCGGACGTGCCTAAACAATTCACCATCGGATCGGCTACGCTTTGCAAAACCACCCAAATCGTCAAATGTGCACGTCGTAAAATATCTTTCAATTGCAGTCTTGACCTTTATAAAAGCTTGGAAAATATTCAACGACCGTGTACAACGGTTGCCAACAATATTACTGCACAGATCGCAGACCTTATTTTAAGGGGTAAACAGTCATCTGCCCCTTGCGGTTTAATTCTGTCTTTGAAAAATCGCCTTGTTCACTACTTTAACACTTCCATTTAAAAAGACTACTTAATAATTTACTTAAATATTGTTGTTTCATTTATCATATACTCCAATAATCGATCAAATCCTATCGAATGAATTATACCCCAGAAAGGAAACGATAAATATTGCCCGATCAATTTCATCTTTCTCTGCTTTACTTTTCTATCAATTTTCGATAATTAATAATAAAATATTCTATTAATCACAGATTCGTGCCTGAATTAATTAATTAAAAGCAAAAACACGAATTTCCTTTCAATGCCTACATAATCATCCGTCATTTCTGTGCATCTCTTAAGAGGTCACACTGCAGTTTACCGCCATCTACAAACAGCTATTGGTAACAAAATTTGCAAAACCAGAGGGTTCAACACACGAAATTAATGTTGTAGCTGCATCAAATTCGGGTTTGCAGGCGCTCTCGACGTCTTCTAAAGCAACATTAATTACTCAATAGAGGTAAAATGTCATAATGCATTATGTGGTTAATACGTCCTCCGACGTAGACACGCATTCGAGTCGGTTGGCAGTTGCCACGTGTCTTATTCATTCTCATGCCCATGCAAAGCTCAGGCGACTCACAACGCA
Organism: Mimaenictus wilsoni; assembly: GCA_027575185.1. Taxonomy (NCBI): domain Eukaryota; kingdom Metazoa; phylum Arthropoda; class Insecta; order Coleoptera; family Staphylinidae; genus Mimaenictus; species Mimaenictus wilsoni. Next base: position 4,734 of record JAODAC010022788.1, read on the forward strand.
CATTCGACTGCATGCAAGCGCTCTCTAAATTAATTAATGCTCATTTCCGCTTTTCTACCTCGCACGTATTGTGCGTCAAGCGTCATTGTGGAAGAAGAGTGGCGAGTTAGTCAAGTCTGTACAAAGTTGTAATAAGACCGAATTATTAATTATATTTCTTGAGTTTGCTGTGAGAAAGTTATTGTGGTAAACCATGATTGGGAAAAGTACTAAGTCGAGTTAGACTAGTCTTTGATTGAATAAATGTTCAAAAATGTACAAGTTCTTTAAGTAAATGGCAAGATTTGCTAATATTTTATTTGGCTTGTTTAATGTAAGCAGATGAAATTAACAAAAGATACATTTTGATAAAATTCGAATGATTTTGTTTACTTTTTCTTAAATGTGAGAAATTTTCGATGGATTTGATTTGAGAATAGTTTAATCTCAACGGGGACCATCCGTTTCGACATGCCCCACTGAGACATAGCGATCGACTTGATCCCCTTGGTCAAGTCGGTGAAATTGACTACAAATTGATCAAATTAGGTAAACTGCAACGGGTGAAGGGGTCCTTCCTCTTTCTATGTATTCAGAATTTCGAATTGAGAATTATCTATGGTGCTGGTGTAGCGGAAAATGGCGACGATTTGGTCCCACTATTAAAGTTGGGGGGGGGGATGTTCCTCCTCTTTGTACTTCTATTTTTACTTGTGTCAAATTTGTTCTCAACTGTCTCTTTTTGAGCCGCCAAATTATGAAATCGTATTATTGAAATATTTAAGATTAGTTAAATGATTAGAAGATATTAATTTGGTCCAATTTAAGTTGATTTTTCAAGTTAGCATGGATTTCGATTTTAAAATAGAATCTGTTGGCTTAGGCCATAAAATCCGACTGCCTTATTCCACCTTAACTCCGACAAAAACAAAATTCTAAAGGAAAAGCGCAACTATTCTTTAAAAACTTTGGATAAGTCCGACATCCACATATTTCACACCGTTCTGCAGATCTGTTGGAGCCTGTAGCACATTGTACTGTACGATATGCTGCACGCGTATGAACAAAAACAGATTAGTTTAATTTGTATTAGTAGGATCTTTGTAGTATGGTTGTTTTCTTAATAAACTAAAATTTTATTAAGTCAATTACAAAAAAATATCTGTCTGTCAATGTAGGTTGCATAGACAACTCTATTCTGATTGGAATTCATGTATATGTTTCAACTGTAATAATCAGTTTCCATTTTTAAGGAACTCTTAATTCTATTTGATATCTGAGCATATTACAGCATGCATTACTGGAAACAACTTCGAAATTGATAAGATGTCGGAAAAATTGTTGTTGAAGAGATTGCAAGATCTAAAAAGTTTCGAAAGTATTTAACGTTTAATATTAAGTTCAAAAGTAATTAGTACACATGGTTTGCCAATTTAGCATGGTTTCGCACAAATAATGCTATGTGATATTTCAATAAATAAAAAAGGAACATATAATTACCCTAAAATTGAATGAATCGTTCGATACGCTTTCCCCCAATCGCCAGTGATAATATCCCAAATCTGTTGGTTTAGGCCATAAAATCCGTGTGCCTGTACATATCAATAAATAACTACATTTCATCACAAAATTCAATACAACATAAAAATAGGTGGTTATTGTAAATGTTATTTTAGAGAAAGACGATTGAAAGAATTGAAAAAAAGCATTATAGGCCAAGAACATCGCAAAAAGAAAAACTGAAACTGAAACAATTTCCATATATTTCTAGAGGGAACTGAATGTATTTTTACCTTTAAAAAATGGTTTCCAATCTTCGATTCTTAGTCGATCACCATAGTCTATGTAGCCGGATACTTCATATCCACCGGAGGTTACATTTCGAACGAATATTATTGTCTGAAATAGAAACCAAAAAAAAAAAACAATTTTAAGCAATAATTTCAAATTTCACAAAAGTTTTGATACATTTTCACAGAAAATTGTTAATTAAAGCAATCCGTTATGTATAATTAAAATATAACTTAATAAATCTAAACTGTATAATGAATTTCAGATGAAAATTAAACAATTAAAACGACGAACAAATGTGTAAACGAAATAATATAACAAATTTGAATTATTTGCATTTAAACGCACAACAAAACGGAAAATAAAAATACCAATTAGATGCTCAATGAATTGCAATCAATATACTGCCTGTTCACTCACTTCTCTCACATGAATATTCATCCACTCGACCAGACACAAAAGCGCAAATCCCGTAAGCATTTCAAAATGCGATTTATGAATTTTATGTAGCTCAACTGAGGCAATTAATCCCGGCCGGATGTTACAAAACCGTGCACGATTCGCGCATTTTGTTGTAATTTGTAATATGTAGACTTTATTTTCGTTTTAATCGACGAAATTTAAATGATATGCCGCATTCGTGTTTCCACCTCGGCCCCAATTAACGCTGAATGGCGGCGGTTGAGCGTGGAATTGAAATATATAAAAATACGTTTAAGCGGTGGACGATGTTGATGAAATTTTCCGGATTTTGTCGGCGGATGTATCGTATGAACACGTGCGCATTCAATTTTCCGTATTAATTGCCCAAGATGTGTTTGGGGGAAGTTAGCGTAACGAAGGTGGCGACGTCGCCAAGCGAGTAGACGGGAAGGATAATTTTCTTGCGATCTAATTCAATTTTCAGTTTAGTCGTCGTTATAACGCGTTAAATGTAGATGGTTAATATTTCAAATTTTTGATATATGATGAACGAAATTTAAAAATTTGGACAAAATATTTGAAATTCTTATCAGTATGAGGTTTTAAAGAATTGTTATGGATGTTTACTTTTTGTCATTAACCAATTTGATGTAAAAATTCAGTTCTTACACTAGTTATTTGTTTTGGTTGATTCAGACGATTAGATGTAAATTTGATAGTTTACTTCAACTATTGTTGCCGGTTCACAAAAGCAGTTTGTATTTGCCCCCTTTAGAAAGAATTTATTCATCGTCAATATTTTGATATTCAAAATACATAAAACTAACTGCATTAAGTGTTAGAATCTGCAAAAATCTATCCAACCTTTCTTCAATATGCACGTGTACGGGAGCCAGTAAATTCACCGCGGAACAATCACCGCTACTAAATCACCACTGGTAAATTCACCGCTACGAAAACTCACCGCGGAGATTGGGTGGTGCCTGGGGGCATATATAATTAATGCATATATAATTAATTTAAATGAAATTGACGTCTAAAACGAAGGTGTCCAAGTTAAGACAATCAGAGTCATATGATAGTATCGTATAATTGTAATGAAAACAAATCAGCTGTGAAATATGAGTATATATACAGTATACAGTATGAGTATAATTGCTCAGCATTTTCTCTGCACTTTCGCGAATGTGTCTGATAGGTTGTGAAACGGTTGTTGATTGAACAATGATTGAAACTCATACAGGACAAAAAAAGTTGCTCGTTTAGGGACACTTGTTATTAAAGAGATTCGGAGGATTTTTCTTAGCGGTGAATTTACTCGCGATGATTTAACGAGCGGTGATTTTTCTTAGCGGTGAATTTACCGCGATGAATTTACAATGGTGATTTTGCAACGGTGAATTTTCGTAGATCCCACATGTACAATATATTGATGAAAGCATTGCCAAATTAATAAGCCAGATGCATCTAACGACCAAATGTGAAATTGTATGGTTACCAATAACATGTTCTTGTACAAAAAATATGACAAAATATGCTTATACCGCTAAAATTCCAAGTCGATTTGGCCGCTCTCGAATCGCCAACTCCTTCTGCAGATCGTCTGTGGCCGGCATACGTTCGCTGGCCAATTCATAGGGCTTGAATGTCGGATACAAGTACGCGATAACCGCCGCCAGCCGCCGCTCAAATTGTTTACGACTCAATGTAGCACCAGTACTCCTAAAAAAGTTTTACAACTTCAACCGCCATAAACTATTTATAATAGGAGCGCGTTCAACAAGCAAGTGTCATAAATATTGATGCACTGATTATGCTGGATTTGTATCAACACGCCGACAAATCCAATTAAAAGGGCACTGGCAAAAAAACAAGGTATTTCAGTCGAGTTTCCCCGCAAGTTGGAAATTCCTCTGCGTTGGCGTGTTGAAACTTTTCGCTCTCCTTCGACAACTTGCAAGTTTTTTGTCTAGGATCCACGAATTCCACTCGATTTCGATCGCGATTAGATGTGACATGTTCTACTTAGTAATCTCCTTAGTAATCACCTCTGTGGTGAAAGTTTTCTTGAGCATCAATATGTTCAAAAGAGGGATAAATTCTTAAATTTGTCTAATTCGGGAAAGCACGGCTGTGTGAAGGAGTTAATCCGCAGATCCTTGAGCAATTAAAGCTAATGTTCGTACGTATTACTCGGCGTTATGTTGCTATCCATCATGCCACGTATCATTTATCATCACATCTCACCTATAGCCTAATTCCGCCAGGATGCGCGATGCAGACACGCTCTGCATGTAGCACAGATCGGCCGGGGTTACTAATGAGTCGAGATAATCCTCGTAGGTCTTGAACTCGAGCAGTTTCCGGTCGGCTTCTACCTGCGGGGTCGGCTCCATTTTCTTCCGAAATTGTTGCCCAGATTAGTGAAATGGATTTTTATGCTATCTATTTTTTGGACGCACTTGATTGATTTTTATTCTGACATTTATATCTTAGATTTTTTACGACAATGTTACAGATTTATTGTCACCAAGTGATACTTGACATACAATTACTAGTATGTTTTTGTGAGTAATGTGAAACTAATGTCATCACGTTGTTACTAAGATAAGCCATTTTTTCGAAATAATCTTTGATTATTCATTTATTTGAAAGTTCATACATGCTGTTACCGCATGAAAGTGCAAATAAGCTCAAGAAGTTTTAAAGAAGTTTTAAAGGCGGTCCTTGGCATTTCAAACAATAGTATATTGCACAACGACTATGAAATGCACCCTATTACTCACGAGTTCTTGCATTCGGTTCGTACTGCGATTCAAACCAGTGAGAAAAACAATGCACTGTACTTTTTCTACGAATATTGTATATGTGCTAAATTGGATTTTCGAGTATTTGATCCGCGATGATGCGGAGAAATTATAAATGCTCGAGCGAATAGTTTTCGCGCAAAGCGATGGTGTGAATGCTTACATTTAGTTGCATGTGATTTCTCGATCCTTACGATTCGTTACATGCTGGGTACACGCAGTCTTATTCTTATTGTTAGACCACATTCACGGGATTACCTATTCGCTAACAATAAGTGCCAATTTCAAAGTGGCCCAGTAATTAGCGAGTGCAATGTGAAAAGACTCTAAAAAAGTGTCTTAACTTTTATTGTTGATTAAATATTGTTCATCTTCAATGATCATCCTGAAGTTGATCCCTCCATCTCTTACGGGGTCTACCCATCTTTTGCCTCTAGGTAACCCGTCTCTTGCGATCTTGACCAATCTGCTGTCGCCCATGCGGTCTATATGTTGGTTCTATTGTTTACGCCTCGTGTTGCATCAATCGTTCAACTTTTAATTCATTTAAATAATGTATACAATAACAATGTATACAATGAGCAGAAATAATTTCATATTTCATTCATTTTGACTGCAAGAACTTTGTATATGAGCCTACACTACGATTAATTCAAAATTTCAATTATAACTTGTTATACCAGTTTGACAATTAATATGTATACGACACTTTACAGCACATAATGTCACATCTATTTCAATTAAAAACAGATAATAGTAAAAACATATTTATTTTATGGAATTATTTAGCGAACACTGAATTTATGTGCGAAAATTTATTTGTATAAATAAATTTAGTTAACAATTATACAATGGCCGTGAAAATCATTCACCATTCGTTAATAATGTTTAAACAGAACATGAAATTCTTATAAACTCTAGTTTTTAATGAATATATCGTATATATTTTCTTCATTCGTTTGATAATCGATTAAATGTGATAGAATTTACTTTTTGTAATACAAATCTACCAAAAAATCAAAATATGTCGAATCCCCTCCGGCGACTGCTGTTGCAATAATTTGTTTATTGGAAACTAAATTAAAGTATATCATATTTATTGCTTCCTGGCCAGCCTAGTGGGTAGCACGTTTGAATGCAACGCACACTGACGAGGTTGTAGTCCCCTGGGTGTGCGGGCAATCAACGGTATGAAATAAAAGAAATCCCAAAAAATCATACCAAATTATACGTATCTACAATAAAATACAATTCTCAGCACACTCAATATACTACAACACACATAAGTCAACTTCATCATCCTTTCAACAACGACGATATCCCGTCATTAATGGACTACAGTAGCATCAGTATCAATTACAAAAAGATTAAATTAACATAATACATAATAATCATATCGGAGCGATCCTTCGAGATCAATTGACATAATAATTTATCAATTAATATTTCATGAATTGTTCCAGGAAACACCATGTACAGCCGAATTGTGTCTTGGAAGCTGTATGACCTATTTGAATCGCGACACCCATCTGGTACGAACACCCACGCAGATCATGGAACAAGCAACAAATTTCCTGATCCAGTACTTCACCTCTATTAGAAGGTATATTTAAAAATATTACAATCACAAACCGAAACGAAGGCTAAAACCCACCAACCTGTTACAATCCAATAAAATATGCTCTCCGTCAAAGTTTAGTTTCCGACCAATTAAAATCCAAGTGTACTCATGCAATCCCGATGCGCCAGATTAACCATCCGTTAATATAACGTTAATATAAACGCAGATGGAAATGTTCATTATCTCCGGGCACCGCTATTGACCGCTTGCCTAATGCCAAAGTTATCAAAAACGCTCGGACTTGTTAAACTCGGATTATGTGAGGATATGAATACTAGGTTATTCAAACGCAGTAGCTGTGCTGTTTTTTCGCGAATAAAGTACGTAGGTTAATATTGCTTATACTTGAGCAAAATTGGTGAGGGGAAAACTCGTGGAGTTTTAATTTCGCGGGCAAGTATTAATTGTATTTGAACGTATTACATACCGGAAGGATGTTTACGTTGATTATACCCCCATATTATATCATTATATCCCCAAAATAAGGGAATAAGGGAATAAGGGAAAAATTTACGCGGGTTAATTTACTTTAATCTAGTTTTATGGTCAACGAGTTGGAAAAATATGAGTTTTTCTTCATTTTCATATTTTCGTTATTAATTGTTAAATAACGAATAAATTGTGTTTAAATGTGTTTTCTTGGAAGTATTGATTTAACAAGGTTAACTATGATATTGTCCACGTCAAAAACGAATGATTCTCATTCGAAACATAGAATTGCAATAAATTTAAACATATTTTAATAAAATAAAAGTTTATCGTGCATTTCTTTGTAGGTATTAATATTCTAATATAAATATAAAAAGTAATAAAATATAAAATAATATATAAAAAGTTGTAAAAATAAATAAAAAACGCCCCGGCGGGGAATCGAATCCGGAAGACCCGCATGAGAAAGATAGGATCGAAAATATCGATATTGGTATTTATCGAAACAAATATATGGATAATAATCGACATATTATCGATATTATATTCAAATATATTATTTATATTCAATAATAATTAAATCTATCATTTTAAAACAATCCGATGTTTATAAACTTTTTTGATACCTGTTTGTCCAATTTCGATTGTTAGCATGTTAGAAAATGCTGCAAAATCTCAAATATTGATAATTACATTTTTATCAAAATAATAATATACGGATATTTATCGATATAACTTCTTCAAAATATCGATATTATTTTAGTCGATGTAACTTCTTTTCACTTTGGAGATTAAACATTATTACTTTTAGTTATGTAGATATATAAAATGTAAGAGGAATTAATTATATAAATAGAAACGTATTTAAAAAATTAAAAAAGCCTCCTCGTGGGTGCATCGAACCACGATCGCCTGTGTGCCTGGCAGGTATGCTGACAATATCGATATCAATAAATATCGATATTATTTTTCGATAATTTCGTTTTCTTCAATATCGATATATCAATATCGAAATTTTAGATATTGTTTTGACATGTCATTTTCTTATCCACCTTCTGTAATACTTGTTGATGTAAACTTAACAAAACCACACATTTTAATGGTTGAAGCAGAAACAAATTAACTATCTATAAAACATTGATATTTATGTATGCAGGGAAATAAAATAATTCGGGCTATAATTATTTATATTAAAAAAATAAGAAAAAGCCTCCCCGGCGGGGAATCGAACCCCGATCGCCCGCGTGACAGGCGGGAATACTGACCGTTATACTACCGAGGACTGCATATCTTCAAGTAGGTGTTTTTACTCCTCAAAGCAAAAATTATCAATGTTCGGATATTTGAAGGTTGTTATTGAAATTATGTGATGGTTTATATTTAATCAGTCAAGCTAAAAATGAAATTATAAATTATCAACATTAAAAACTGCTTGTAGTACCAAGAAAGAAGCAAGAGAACAAACTTCCTATAAAATAATAAATATCATTCGGAACAGGAAAATCGATATCGATTTGAATGCAAAAATTGTACGAATAATAGTTAATATCGGAGGTATATAATTTCAGTTACTGAGAAAGTCGTATAATAGAACAACTATACTACTACACTACAGTACACTACAACTCTATTAATATACGAAAACACGATTAATATACGTCGGCCAACTGTGCTAATGATAGCTCGTCAGGTTTTATTATTTTTTTTATGCTTATTATATTATACCATTTTACCTAGATCTTGTTAATCTTTCAATGTAATTAATTGCCTAGACGTAAATTCCATTTTCGCTCTACTTGGTAATAATTATAAGAAATTTCAAGTTCAGAAATCTTATTAAGGTCGAAGTCAACAAACATTCTAAAAATAATTATCGATTATATATAAGTATATATTTAAATAATTATATTATTATTGATATTGTCTCGTACCAAGGGCGGCGGCCCATGTTGATAGCACGGTGAAACGACAAAAGAGAAAGGGGCCGCGGTGAACGCACTGGAACCACATGCAGTCCGTAAATATCCAGAAAACAGTATAACTAAGGCCGACAACTACCCGTTGTCTTTGTTGCGCGTTAGGGAAGGTCATCATTTTCACCTTCCCTAACGAAGTAACTCATTCGGCGTTCAGATAACAACTAGTTTTATTTGGAAAAAACTTAAACCTCCTAAAAAGTACCGCCCATATACATCCCTTCTCGCGGTACCACCACATCCTTTACAATATCTAGATTGTGGTGAAACCTAGGGGCATAAAATGAGCACTACATGTGCTCATGGAGACCCCTGTGTGTTGATAAAAACCAGACTTATACGAGGCGCGTCAACCACTTCAATCTCTGCGACCGTCTTCTGCTTATCATATATCTGCTTATTGGCCCAGCGATTATCGAAGTGTGATAAATTCCTTCACTTTACAAAAATAATGTATAAACTTAAGACTAGAGTAAGCAACTTGGCGTCATACATAAAAATGGTTCAAAATTGTCACGGCATTTACAACAGAAATATTTAAAAGCAACTCCACCCCATAACCTCACTAGGGATGTCAAAAAAAGTATCGGTATCGATACCACGTGTCGATACTTACCGACTTTTATCGATACTTTAATTTTCGATAGTATTGAATTAGTCATTTTCGATACTTTTTGACATGCCCCTACAGTGAGGCCATCTGTTAATCACAACCACCATTTATGATTTGTCCCTGACGCAGCGTTGGTTAATTTGAAAATATGGAAATTCAATCATTAAATTCTTTATACCATGCAATAATATGCCATCAAATCGACAAATTATAATTCGATCAACACATTTGTAATGAAATCAGTCGATACTTACTGCTGAAGAACCGATACTTTTAAAATAACATTTATTCTAAAATTATAATTAATTATTTCATTGGTACATTCACATAAATACATCTCAATATTACGGAATGAAATTTTCCATTTGTTCGATAATTCACTGGAAGATTGCGTACCGGGTAAAAAATAATTTGAAAATACATTAACAGATGGCGACAATGTGTATTTTCGATACCAATAAGTATACTTTCGATACCCAAGTATCGAAGAAAAGTATCGATGTTTCAAAAGTATCGATTTCAAAAAGTATCGATACTTCGAGAAAAGTTGACATCTCTAAACATCACTATAATAAAACGTGGACGCTATCATTTAGGCTCGGTAGAAAACAAAACAAAATAATAGAAATAATAGAAAAATACTATCCGAAAATTAGTTAAGTCAAATATGTGATGTCATTCTTTTTCTAATGTCATCTCGAGGTACTAAATAATTTAAAACCGTAATAAAGCGTTCCAGAAGTAACAAAAAATATTTAATACTTCCAGCGGGTTGTCGCACGGATAATTAAAGTCCCCTCTATTTGCATATCTGTACCCACGTGGAACAAACGGCAAATGAGCAAAAATAGCGACATAATGACTGCAGCTAAGAGCACACCTAGGTGGACCCTTTGCTTACCACCGCTTCGCATTGTACGCCTCCTGTTAATTTTCCTGCGCCCTACGACAGCGGTTGGTGTTATTGTTGCTCTCTGTTTGTAGTAGGTGTTTATTCTCCCAATGTGCGCGTGTCCCAATGTCCCCAATGGTGGAAGCGCTGCTACGCACTTGTTTGAGGATAATACGCATTGCATAAAATGCTTACTCAGTTGATATTTCATGGGGTCCGCTGATTTCGCCTTTGATAAAATCCTGCCCGTGAATGTATTGCCAACAAAAGGCACTTCGAGGGATGGAGGAGGAAGGTACACAACAATTTGGAAGAATGCTGAACGGAATAAGGCGGGTGGATAAAAATGTAGCCTACTTTTCGTGTTGTTAAGTTAGGAAGTTTTATGTAATTTAAATTAATTCAGCGACTTGGAAGATATACTCTGTTGTACTCTGTTACGGCGAATGAGTGGCTGGGAGCACGCTTTTTCCAGCGTGGATCGTTCATTTTGTTTCGCGAGTGGTGTAGACGAAATTTACGGAGCTAATCAGGGGAAGAAGTATTTTCGACGCGAAGTAGGGATGCGTGTTTGTGAACTTTGGTATCATAATACTAAAACACGGCTACGTGCGTGCCATTTAAACGTTTTCATTTCTTTACTTTGTATATTTATATCTGCAAAAACTTGTATGTTTATTTTGAATTGAATATCTCAATATTTAATTAAATCTTTTACGCCTGCTTAGTGCAAGGGTGAATTTGAAACTGTGTAAATATATTTAAGACAAGTTTATAATTTTATTTCATCAGTTTATTTGTTATCATACATAACCTGACCTCGATTTATTATTTCAATCTCACCATGTTGGTATTAAAGATCAACAGATTATTTGCGCTTTTAAAGGACAGTATTGCATAAAAAGTTGATTAAAATTCTTTACAACAAGCCTTATATCTTACAATTACTATTTTTATATCTCAATATTTTTAAATTTAAGTCTTTGTGGAGCTGCCTTTTGTGCATGCATCTATGTTTTAACTCTTTGGCCATGACACGAAGAACACAATATAAAGACGAACAATATTGGACAACCACATTTGTAAAAATGACACACATAGGAACTCTTTTGCGTTCCTAGAAATTATGCCCTGTTGTAATTATCACTTAAAAATTTAGAGAATTAAGAAGAAATGTTACGATGATATAATAAATAATATATGTAAGAATCGTTGAAACATATGTTAAGTTTCAAATACATTTAGGCGCGCGTGCGTGGCTTTAGGGCCTTGTTTTATGTGTCGAATATGTATAAAAAGAGTTGCAGGAAGCTTATTAATCTGCCGCCTCACTGATTTAATACCTTTGGAGACATTAGATCAGGCGTTAAAGCGACGCCTTGCGCTCACCACATCTGAAAAGCTTCTGAAAAATGGAAATTTGGGTAAAAATTACGCTATTTAATGCAAAGTAGAAAATGGATCTCATGGTAGATTACGAAGCAAATAATGATTAATATCAAGTTAGAATGGATAACACAACAGTTCTTTAAAACTTGTAGTTGTATTGTTCTCTAATTGTAAGATATATTTCTGACTATTCATGAGTATTAATTTAACACAGGATTAAACCACATCATTGTTCTTAAGACAAAAATCAATGACTATTTTTTTTAACGCAAGAGAAGTACCTCGCCTGCTTTATCAGTTATCTTCGAACAATACCCATGCACACTTCAGCTACTTTATGAAGCTCAAACCGCGCCGCGTCGCTCACGTTCTCGCTACTGCAAAACACATGTTACACACTCTATAAAACATACCTTATACCGCCAGGCCTCCACTTTGGGTATTAAAAAAAATTATGACGCATGTGGAAAAAACTGTATATCATGCATCATGGTCTATTGTTTGGGTAATCTGCAGAAAGTAACAGCACACAAAATGTTTAATGACCTATTCGGGTGAATAGTCTACTAATACACATTGTTGCCAACCGTTCCTTTTATGATATATTTTTTCAACTATTACTACTGTGTCCCATGACTTTGTGGGTCAAATAATGCTCACATTTCTACCGAAGTATGTGGGAGGGAGAAAGAGGAAGGTGAACGTAAGGAGGAATTGGACGGCTGAAGAAATTAAGGACATTTTCATTCAGGCAATTTGTACGCTTGTTCGGCAGGCGGGGATGGTTCTGCGTAATCATTCAGCCGGATTTGGCTCGCGTACGTGCACGTGCAATCATGCCGCCTCTCGACACGACTTACCTGAGTAAGTCGTATCCACTTACAGAATGCTGATGCAGTCAATCGAAGTTATAGGAGTAGTGGTCGACGTTTCGTTTTTTTTTGGGCTATTATTGATAGTACGTTTCCTCAGGAAATGTCAGTAATGTGGGAAATTATATTATATATCAAACAAGTTTGATAAAGTATAAAGAGATATGTCGAATTGTGGCAAAAACGAGAAATTAAACTTTATAATAATTGTATATAATTTGCAATGAATTCTTTCAATGATATTTCATTTACTTATAAATTACAGTTTCTTAACTGACTTCTCAGTTTTGTTCTGGACATTTGCCACAGTAACATCTCTTGTTTAACCTGAGCACTTGCGGACCCGGAATTTGTCACATATAAACATTTCCATGAATAGATTTATATATAATAAACTAGGTATATTTCATATCATTTTGTCTTGTAATTTTGTTATAAAATTGCATAATTTGATAAAATCTATAGTGTAGTATATAACGATACAAGGGTATA
>JAODAC010022799.1:0-30970 GCA_027575185.1 Mimaenictus wilsoni
GACAAAAATCGATACAAATTGTTACTAATATCGATTTTTCTATGAATTAATTATCGATATGTAAATTAATAGTCGATATTTATGTTAACAATTTTAAATTTATTCAGATATATTCAGACTGAGTTGTACAACAAAATGGTCGTGTTGTTTTACTGCTTGTATGTACTGCTTGTACTGCTGTTTGTTTGTTGTTTATTGTGTTGCTCGTTTGTCGATTTGATAGAGGTATTCCGAGAAGCAGCCTTGATTGTGCAGGAATAGAGAACCAAACTTAAAACTATTAAATCTCACGCAATCTATGATTAATCACCCAATATTTAGCTCGTAATCCTGTCAAAGTTATTAGACAGATGAAAATGTGCAGGTTCTAGATTAGTTCTCTCACTTTTATGACTTTCAGACATAATATCATCAGAAATATGTCCTTCCCGAGTTTTTTTTTGCGAGTGTATGCCTTTCCTAGAACCTAACGCAAGGGGGGTGGCATATTATTTGCAATTATTATTGCCGGGAAACACGCGATCATCTCCGTGCTTAATACACTTAATGCGCGTCGCCGAAAATCGTAAAAGTAAATAGCTTTCCGGAAAAGTTTTCGCACATCCCCTGCTCAAACCCAACCCCCGCTGCCAAGAAAGTACGTATCTCCTAGGAATGCACTGCTATCTTAGAACTCTACGAACGAGAGGGTGCATTTTAAAAACGTTGTTCCTTCCTGGTTCCTAGTGGTTGGTATTAAGTTTCTTATTTTAACTTTTAGGGAAGGAAATTAATAAATTCGATTGTCAGCTTTTCTTTTCTGGTTATACGCAAACGTGAACCTGACACTCTTCACTTCCACGTGAAGGGTGAGTTAAGATATGGTTTATGTGGGAAACCATCCTGGTTCGATCTCTTCCATAGGGAGAGACGGGATCGGGAGACTGCACTTTGGGTGGAGGTAATTGATATACACTTTATAGGGCAAATATACAAATATTCCATTTGCCATCATACATTTGGATCCGTAGGTTTTGGGCTACAGCTGAATGTAAAAGACGTCTTATATTCCCAGTGATCTATCATTCCTTCCATTCCTCCCATCCCCTTCTTGTCCTACCATCCTCATCCTTCTCTTCCTTCCTGGGAGGACTGGAAGGGGGTCCTGTTCTCCCAATCCTTCCTCATCCCCCGCAAAAAACCCTTAAAACGCATCCAGGCTATCGCTTAGACTGTAAGCTGATATCGAAATCCGTCGATATATGCGAGTGATCGTCGTGTGCATCTGCATATTTCAGTCAGAGCGAATTTGTCCACGATTGTGAAATATTGAGTGCAAGAGCGTTTGTAGATGCTTGTGCGTATATGTTGCAAAACGTCGATAAAGTCGACATTTGATGTTTGATCATAGCGCATGACATGTTTGCGTCTTCCAACGGTTGTTTGCATATCTAAATAATGTGTGCTCGGGAATATATTCCGGGAAGTCGTCGGTGCTGGCGAATGGAAACATTCGGAGGTTTCATTTCGGCCGATCTTACTTCTTATTTCCTTATCTGTTTATTTAATTTTCGATATCGACTGTATTGGGGAGTGAAACGGTTTTAACCTAGGCGCCAACTGTCGCGGATAGCGTTTTCAATCAGCGTCTCGTACGTGATCTCATCAGGATGACGATTTTTGTTCAGGTTTTATGGAATGAAAATCAATCCAATTCGTTTTAAAATCACTGTTTGAGCTTATTTCATTAAATTTTAATCCTAACTTAAGCTATCGTAACCACAACTAACTTAGAAAAAAACTTATTCTAACTTTAAAAAACCTAACCTAACTTAACCGTACTTAACCTAACTTAACCGTACTTAACCTAACTTAACCTAACTTAACCTAACTTCACCTAACTTCACCTAACTTAACCTAACTTAACATAACTTAACCTAACTTAACCTAACTTAACCTAACTTAACCTAACTTAACCTACCTTCACCTAACTTAAATAACATTAACTTAACTTAACTAACTTAACTTAACTTAGCCTAACTTAACCTATCTTAACCTAACTGAACCTAACTTAACCTAACTTAACCCAACTTAACCAACCTTAACGTAAAGTATTTTAATTTAATAATGGGATACATAAAACACTTTTTCATTGTTTGAAAGAACATAGTCATATCGGACAGTTTGAAGTTTGCGCTAACGAAATAATTGGCAAAAAATTGTTTCGCTTCACACACATTATCAGCGATTCCATGAATACGTACGCATTGGGCGAGCGATAATTAACATTTTTTGGCACAGCTGACGCGCGCATTGTAATTAATATCCGATTGAATTTAAAATTCAATTTTTGCGTGCGATGGTGGGTGCGCACACGCGCTGAATTATGAAAACGAATTAAAATGCGAGGAGCAAAGCGATGCACATTCGTCGCGCTGAAAGGGTTTCGCCACCGCGTCCTATCGAATTACGGATTGATTAAAACACGCGCCGCTGCGGCCCGAAATATGCGTTAATATCATACGACGCGACATTCCAAAACCGCGCGACGACGTGCAATAAATGATCGAATAATTGACACATACTGATGTACTCGTACTCTGCATGATGTGCATTAGATTATAGCAGGTAGATGGATGTAGGATGGCATCATGATGGATGGGGGTGTGCCTAGCCTGTTTCTACCTTGTTTTTTTTGCTAATGTCAGGTGAAAAAGCTTCAGATTTTTGGGTGATAGTGGGTTTTTATGGATCTGACACGGAAAAATTCATGGGAAATAACGAAGATTTGATTAAGTTTGCTAAGTAAAAAGGCAACATTGTATTAATCTCTTAATAAATGTGATAATCGCTAAAATCAGAAGTCTATGAGGCCACGTATAAGACTAAAGAATTCAGTATCAATTATTTGAAACCTCTTCCAAAAATGAATAATAGTAAATGTAATTTCCTAGAATATGTCCAGTCAGGTGGGTCAGATGTATGACTGCTGACTTCAAGGTCCCGGAATGGAATCCCTGCGGATGTAGTTCTAAGAAGTTCTCAGGAAATATCTCTAAATGCTAAAGTGAGCCCAACCACTTTTAAATTCCAAAGGACTACGAATTAAAATGAGGTTAGGAAAAGATTAGGCTTTACAATGTTTACAATTCATACACAGATCTATTTTTACTAGTATGTTTTCAGGAAATATCTTCTCCTAAAACTAATTCTTGATGTACTCCTAAACTCTAGTCTCGTGGCTACAACTGATTGGGATCCTGGCAATTTTCTCTGAAAGAAATTACTATAAATATCGTGGTCAAAGACAAACTGAAGTTAAAGGTTCCTTCAGACTACGCTAGATCCTTTCAGCGAGTTTCAGGGGCCTGGAAAATAGACTGCTGGTGGCCTTTATAAACTGTTAGTTCTAGAAGTGGTAAACTCAAGCCTTCCTAGTTTCTTACTGGCCATGGCCTTTTTGTGTCGTACCTCCACAGATTTGGTAAGAAGGGTAGTAGTATATGCAGCCACTGTGAACTGGGCGTAGCAGATACCTCAGACCACACCCTTGAAATCTGCCCAGCATGGACCAAAGAACGGATGGAACTCCTGGCGGCGACCCGATGTGCGAGCAGTACACCTGAGCAACTTGGAAGAGCAATGCTCCATTCCCAAGAAAACTGGAATGCGATATCCCTTTCTGTGGGAACGTCGAAAACGTCTTATTTAGGGGGTGCGCACAACATCACTATTATATTTAATAGTAGATACCCCTCTCATAGGGCCACTTATTCCGGTTTGCATGACGCCAACAACGCCAAAGAAAAAAACTCTAGCCTTGTGGCTACAACTGATTCTGATCCTGTTAAATTACTCTTTCGAGGGAATGACTGTAAATATAGGTTAGAGTCTTAGCAAACAGAAGTTAAAGGTTTCAACAGACTATTACTACAGACCGTAGATTTGACTGAATAAATAATATTGGACCTGAAATACAGATTGCATTTTATCGTCTGAAGGCCTTTATATACTGTTAGTTCTGGTAATGTTCCCTTTTTCTACTTTTTCGTCTCTTATGATCTTTTCTACGAAAAATATACTCTCCATATGACTATGATCCTGGTTCTGATCCTGGAAATGACTATGAATACCTTTGTCATAGTTTTAGCAATTTAAAGTATAAAAGTCCCAAAAACAAAATCAAAGATGTTCTGTCATTGCATTAGTCTAAACACATCTTTCAAAACTGAAAATCTTCTGTAATACCTGCAGTTCATACAAGATGTAGAATGGCAAATGGCTGCTGAAAATGTTCTGGTAACGAGACTGCATTAGATTTTAGTGCAACAATTTTTTTGACTTCCTCGCAACGAGCGCGTTAAGCGAGAAACAATTAACAATCTGGAATGGGGCTGAGAAGCGCATTAATGCTGAGTGTTTATAGAGAATTAATGACCGAGGCAGTGGTGGTTCGTTGCGGTGATGGTGTTGGCCATCAGAGGGGTGGTGGGCAAGCGGCGGTATGTACCCATTCCTTCGCAGCTAATAAACACGCCAGTAAAAATACACCCGAGCACTACGTACACGCAAAAAGCGGAATAAAAACGCGCCATGCTGTAAAAAGCATCGAAATGCACGTCTTCCTCCTTCATTTTGCCTATCCTCCTACCTCCTTCTTCTTACCAATAGCCTTAAATGAGAAGGAGGTTTCAGCTAAGCGCAGAGGGGTGGCGGCAGTCATTAAGAATTCATGACGCTTAAGTGGTCCGCCATAATGTCGCGCCATTGCGTTTAAGAAGTCATCGCGACTTCTTTATCATAGGCCCAACCAACGACATCTGTACTTTAGTAGTTGATGAACTATTTTCAAGCCTCTTAATAGCTATTGTCAATATAATATAAGCTCTATGAGGAAATGACAGAGATAGAGGCAGTGATAGAGGATAATAGCTAGAGACTTTAGAGTTGTGTGGAAGTGGATATAAAAAGCTGTTTTATCTATTTTACTTCAGTTTGCTTTGCATTCACAATCGCAAATCGCTGGAGATCCGGTGATGATTCGGGTGTGTGTTGGCAAGAAAAAAGTAAACATACATACGAAGCGATATAATCTCTCGGCTGCTTCCAAGATGTGCTGTGAGATGTGAGGCGGGATGCGGGACGCGCACAAACGGGCAATTTCACTAGGGAAACTTCGCTTTGTGCGTGCGAAAGCAGGAACTCAACAAAGACTAACTTTTCTATGACTTTTCCACCGACGCTTTTGCTGAAGACGTCTCGGAATTGTATAATTTTTCAGTTGGTTTTATAATAGGTCTTATAAGTACAGCGCCATTTTCTGAGAAATAGTCGACATTTCGAAGAAAGAGATATGCCTTTGTGGGTTTATTATATTAAACTAAAAAAGTTAATGTTTAACTAATATAGTGGAATATATATTATAAACCAGAAGTTTCAATATGGTTCAAGTGAACTACTCTAGAGTGCTGAGCTGCCTGAACAAAAACTTTAGGGCCTAAAAGTGGACAACTAGATACGATATCAAGACGGTTGAAGGCCTTTATATACTGTAATTCTTGCGTAATCGTGCACAATTCTAAAGTTCAGATGCAGATCTAGGTTTTTCAGTCAGCTCCAAAGAAATGGATTACTAGGTCATTTGATAAGACCTTTGCTTACCAGCCTAAGGCCCCAGGTTCAAATCCTGGTGGTGGTCATGTCTACTCTTCTTCACCCTGGGACAGAACAAGACTCCTAATGGGAAAATATATGCTCGCAGATTCTCAAATATTTGTAAGGTCACAGGACATTGGTCTATGCCAAAATATGACCTTTTTTAATAATTCAGCGTGATCAAGATTCGTACAGATGACTCTAAATTGTAGATCTACCTGAATAAATGATTTAAACCCTGAAAAAGCTACTGGCGGCTGACGAACCACACGTTTAGTCGGCTGAAGGCCTTTATATACTGAAATTTTTGGAAAATTCCTCAATTCTAATGAATTATTCCTTCCACGAAAGCAGTACATTCCTTCCTCTCTTTCTAAGTGCACCATGGTATACATATTCAAGTGAGTATCTCTAATATTTTTGAAATGAAGCTATCCTTCATAACTGAAGTCAGTTGAATAAGATCCAAGATCACCTATCCAAACATTTGTAAATGAAGTAACTGACATTAATCTAGAAAAAAAATACTATGTTCTCAAATTACTTGTGATTTTCATTAAGTGTTTTTTCTTCTTCTGCTGCTTCTCCTACGACCCTTTCTACGAAGTTTTAATTTCGCCGTTTATCTACCCGACGCAGACGGCATCTACCATCGCCGGCGATATAGGATTCTCATTATTAAACAATGAACGCAGCAGTGAAAGAAACGCGCAGAAAAGTACGTGGGAAGAACGGGCCCAGATCGGGTGGGTGGGCACACAATTAAAATAGCAATTAACCAAACGGAGACAGCAGTCGGAAGAGAACGACCTGCGCGGTCTGTATACCACCCCCGACTCTCCCGCGCCCTACTAAGCCTCCCCCAGACGCTCGACATCAGATTAAAACGACGATGCATTACCGCCCATTGTGCGCGTATTTCTTTTAACATCTCCCAACAACGTCTTAAACTCTTTCCAAGATATACAGACATACAGACACATAGAATTCCTCTCAAAAAAGAAAGTCTAAAATAGTAAAGGCCACCGACAGAGTGATAACATCAGTGCGAATGGTTGAAATGGGGATGGAATCAATTTTTAATTAATTCCTCCCTAGCAAATAATTACTTCTGAAGCTCAGATATTTTAATAATCCCACTTCGTTCATTTCGTTTTGTATGGATTCGCAATTGTAGCTTGTAGCTGCAGGGAACAATAAACGTCTGCATATTTTGTTAAGGGTCATGGCTCTAAAGAAGAGCAGTGGAAGAGGGTGAAGAGGTGGAGGAAAAGATCGTTGGGTATTTTATTTTCTTCGGGATGTTTTATTGTTAGTTGGCCGATGTTAATTTGTACACTTATATTCACACCGCGTGCGTGATATTTAAAAAGGGGTGCCGAAATTGTCCCGAGTCTATAGAAATGCAGCGAAAGTTTTTAGGGTATTCATACCTTTTTCAGGGGATTGGGGAAAAGGGAAAAAGTTTACGAGTCTCCACGGTGGCGAAGATGCGAGAACTCGAAGACTATTAAAATGGGCCGTTGCGTATTCAACCCTTTGGACCTTTAGATTTCTTCAGGGGAAAAATGAAGTGAGAGATAGATAATGAGAGAAAGGGAGAGAGAGAGAGAGAGAGATAACGAGTAGAAGGAGTGAGAGGGAAAGGGTAGAACGTGTTTGGTTTTAATATTCCCGGTGTTTGATTCATGAATAAAATTTGTTTGATTTATTTTGCAAATATTGCTTTTAGTTTTTGTATTCATTGTAAAGTTTATTCGAGGGAACAAGGTTAAAAAAGTTTCAAGGAGACCAATTGGTGGTAGTATTTTATATACAGATTTGGAATATTTGATAGTGCCATCTAAATTCTATAGCTATTTGAATTAAGGGAACGTAATTATCAGGTTAGAAGTAGTCCTAGAAATTGATATGATCGGAGCTTCAATCTTTGTTCCAGCAGAATTCTTAGAAATTTTGTTTGAGCAAACTCTCGGAGCTCGTCCACGCGGAAATTTGGCGGAGGTGCCTGAATGGCTCCTGGAAATTTGGCAAGGATGTTGGAATAGCTACTCCAATTGACTTTAGAAAATGACACATCAGGTTGAAACTGGCTTTCGGGTGACGGATTCAAACTGCACTTTCAAACAGAAGACCTTTATATACTGAAGTTCTCGAAGACTCTTGGACAATTCTTATGAATTTTGTTAGAGTGAACTCTCGGAATTTGCCTTCTATTACAGAGCCATCTACCTTTCTCAAGTCAATAAAATACTTCTAAGTGCTAAATCAAAAAAATAATTCCTTGTTGTAAATAAATAGGTTTATTTAAACTTGTACACGAACTGGAATCAAATGTCTTTTTTTATGAAATTTCCAACGGTTAGTGATCGTTACATCGCATCTCGTTTCACAAGAGCACTCGAAGTCGTCGAATGTTTGAGTCGCGAGTTATGAGTGGCATCGGAAGGTAGAAGTAGAAAATCAAAGGAGGTCTCTTCGACGTCTGCTCGGGAAGCACCCGTGCGCGACGAAACCGGGGATATTGGTTTAGAATCGACGTTTTGCCACGGATCGTCGCACAGGCCATGTGCCGTTCGCGCGGAAATAAAACCAGCGAGACGGCGAAACGACAAACGCCCATAACGTTGACGTTTAATGCAATCATACAATCTTCTACACCCACTATTCAACCACCCACTCCTCATTCTCTGCGAGCTCTGTGTAGAGAGTGACTCTGTGCACACTCTCTGTCTTTCTCTCAGATCATAGATCGTACCCTATCTCATTCTCTCTCATCTCATTCCGGAACGGACAAGTGCAATATATTTTAATAACTCGCGAATGTTTTGTTTTCTGCATAGCGTCACGCACGAGTGCGCTAGATTTCAGTACCCAGCTCCGCATGTTTTGCGATAACTGTGAGTCGTCGTTGTTTTTTTTTTGGAAGGCCTCTGCGCAAGTGGCGAGAGTTCTTTGTCCCCGCCCGCGTACAGTTGAGCTTCCTTGGCGGCGTCTTCTTGTTGGTCGTTGGGTTTGTTTCTTTACACTTGGCCGCATTCAGCATTGTTGTGCCATTCGTGGCGACGACCACACTGCCGGAATGAAGAAGACGAAGAAGGAGTGCAAGTGAAGTTCCGTGGTCGGAGAGCGCACATGGAACGCACTTCTTATTCGCGAGTGCCAAGTTTGTAGTCGACTCGGTGCACCGCGTCCGCTCGACTTGTGCTGCTCTGAAGCAAGCGGGCACAAGCAGGCTGGAAGCGAGGAGGCAACCAGTAGATCGTGGCAATCACTGTATCCCGGACGATGGTGAGCGTGTGTTTTTATGACGGCCAGGCCGAGTGGAACTAATGACTTTATTATTAAGTTTCTCCTCCGACGAGTCCGACGCTTCATCTCTGGTTTGCCGTACCTCTACGTCTTATTTCTACCACACCCAGGAGATGCACTATTTCATCGTTTGTCCTCATTTTAAACAGCTATTCAAAGGAAAAATAGGACTAATCAATTTGTAACTTAATATTGACCATGCTATAAGAGGCAATCAATTGACTGTATAATAACTGGTTGATTTGATGGATTCTACGTCGTTTTTCCCGTCATAATACGTTACCTCGAATTCACGATCCTTCTAAGTCGTTCTTCCTCTTAAGTTCGATCCTCTTAAAATTACTTAAAATTACATTACCAGCATTCTCGGAATACCTGATCGAATACCTTCGGGAAACGTACCTCCTTTTTATACATTGTTCGTATCCCAGGTTACAGATTCAATCTGCACATTAAAGAAATTTTTCCCCGTCATAAACCGTTATCAAGTCTTCACTAATTCCTTCCACGGCGAAAGGCTTTCCCGTCATAAACATTACCTTCATTCATAGAATGCCAGATCGTGTCCCTTCGAGGAATGTACCTCTTCTTCACTGATTGTTTGTAATCTGGGATCGAATTCGGCGCTGTTTTCTCTTTGGTAGATCAAAACTACTCCATACCTCCACGTCTTACTGTACTACGCGGAAGAGTTGCTACGCGGTCTTTGGCCTATATTTTAATTAGTTCCAAGCAACAGTTTTATAGATAACTTTTAACCTAAATCATTATTGATTGACGTTGTAGCTTTCAAACTATCAAGAAAATAAAAAGTCTTCAATTACAACTCTCTCTTATGGTCTCCCTTAGAGATCTATACGAAACAAACCTGCAATAAGGCAATTTAGTATCACTTATCGAATTCATCTTAATTGCAATCCCAGACTTCGTTATTCTTACTAGCACGATTAGAGTTTTGTATAATAACGAAATTGATCCAGCGCCATCTATTCCTCCTGAGTCTATGGAATACTTCATAGGTCCTCTTCAAACATCAATGCTTCCCTCACCTGAGTGTACTGAACGTATAAAGAGGTCATTAGCATATTTCTTCATCAATAACTAAAGAAATAAAGACACTTTTTCTTGTCATAATCCGTTACCACCTATTCACTAATCCGTTCCTTCCATGTCGTTAGGCTTTCCCGTTATAAACACTACCTTCATTCTTGGATCGTGTCCCTTCGGGGAACGAACCCCTCCTTCACTGATTGTTTACAACCAATGAGTAACCTCGAACCTCATGCCTCGTCTCCAGAGTGTAATAGACGTATGAACAGGTCATTTTTCCACTTTATAACCAGTTATTCCAAACTGCAGTAAGACTGTTCTTAAAAATATTTCCTTACACCAAGCTCCATACCAAAAGCCACCTAATGCGCTCACCAGCCAAACTTATTGCTCCGAACAAACCAAAGCAAATAAAAACCATCATTTTATCTCCTCTGCTTTCGCGAATCTTTCTGACTATCGACAAGAAAAATCCCCGTCGAAAATCCACGGTATCAAAACAGATATTTATAGCGAGTGCCTAAACTAACAAAAAGATTTTCGGAAATCTCGGGAAGCACTCCCAAGACACTCATCCGCTCGCAAAAAATAACACTCTGTAAGACTGTACGTGTAAAAGAGTAAAAGTCAATTTGACCCTTTTTTGACTCTCCCCGAGAAGGGCCGAATCGAATTAACCTGCCCGAGAGTCAAACCAAGCAGTGCGTTAAATTAATATTTTTACATCGACTTCAAGATGGCCTCGTGACCTTTGAAGGTCAAGCCTAATGTCAGGGACTCGAAATTAGCTACGATAATGTTTGCCGAGCGTTCGTCTGCTAGGTGTTTGGATCAAATATTGATTCCAAGGCGATAAACTATTTGCTCGTCTTCAATCAGAAGATTGCTTATCCGTGTCCTCCTAAAGACTTGTCTAACAAGATAAGGTCCTCCTTCCTCTTCACCCTTAACTCCCCTTTCCTATATCGCGTTCTCGTTCTCGTTCCCGATCACTTCACCCTTGTAGAAATGCGTCAAAGTTTGACTAGGGATCGACACTTCTTACTTCCATCCAGCTATTTAGGGTTCCTGCCAAAGGTTTGCACTTCAATAAAAATGTTTGTAATATTAAAGCAGCGAGATTGCAACAGAAACAAGCGGCATCCAAGCAGAAATCATCAGAATTGCTTCCCATATGTCTAGTTTTCCATCTGAATGACCTCCAGTCATCTTTTACAGATCAAATTGGAGAATTAAAAAACAGGTCCTAGGTACGGTTAAATGGGATAGAGTGGGATAGACTGATATAGATGGAATGATGGAAAAGCTATGTGTGTGTTTCGCCTGATAGGAAAGTAGGGCCTTAATCACTTTTACGACTCATATTTCCTATACAATAGCAAAAATCCTCCCTCCTTCCTGCTCACTAATCTAATTCCAATGCATTTTTCTTGATTCCATCCCTCCCGCGTGCAGCCCTCACGTTACGAAGTTGAAGCATTGGCCCGCATTCACCCCGTGTATCGGCGTTATTAAAGTATCAATCTTGTAGAAATAGAAAAGGCGAGCACGTTAGTAAGCAGACCTGCATCCACTGGGATGGAGAGACAGAGAACGCGCCCGAGGAGTGGTCGAATGAATCCTGGCAAAGGACCAGGAAGACTAATATGTTGCCGTCATTACAAAACGGTCATGGCTATTTTATTATAGAAGCCAATAAATGTCCGAAGCGGGGTTTTGTCCCAAAAATCGGGATGGATTACAGCTTTCATCTGACTGATTTGATCCCGGGAACAATAACACTATTAGATAGACTTGCAAAGAACAAAAACTTTTAAACATTCCGTTTGGGAAATGAAAACTCTTTGTGAGATGATTATTTTACGAGGCACATGAAATATTATGGAAGATTCATGAATTGATTCATTTATTTAAGAGGACCGGGTCCGACCGATACCACGTAGCGGCAAAATGCGGAATTAGAATGTGAAATTCAAACTTTGTTCTAAAATATTTTCTAATCTGCATGTTATAGAATGCCCATCCTTGCACGGATCAATTCCTCATTAAATATATTTGTAAAGTAAAGTATATTTGTAAAGTGTAAAAAATCGTCAGTACTTCCTGGTAACTAGAACAAAAAAATGATACTTAAAGCTGAAGATATTTTGAACTAAATTTTACTAAGAAGCGCCACCTGTAGGCGACAGGTGGCGCTCCTGAAAATAAAAACAAAAAATCTTTAAAACCACTATTCCTAATGAATATTTTTAAGCAAATCCATAAAATAGGTTCAGCTGAGCTATGTATGGTCAGACAGTTTGGAACTACACACAAATCTGATCAACAACAACCTTTTTGTTGAGCACGCACTCAACCAGAATATTTCTTGATGAAATTGATTTTACGCTTTGGTCCCTCTGGACCTTTCATAGTGGGTGATCATAGACAACCAAAAAATCACCCTTGGAAAAAAATAAATTGCAACCCCCCCCCCTCCCGGAAAACAAAAAAAAAATCTGCCACGTGAGCATTGTGATGGGCCTGTGTCTAGCGTTAATGATCGGTTAAAGCTCGCAACGTGTGCATTTGCATAGCAACACACACATTTCGCCAACCAACCAATGTTTGCCAAATGACGTGCTTGTATAGGTTTGTATCGAGGGGTGGTTGTAAATTTCGGAAGGGTGTTATAAACATTGTGACATGTCGCGGAAATCGACGAACTTCCAACCCCTTTTTCGGGGCACTCCCTAACTCAATTATCCATGCGTAGTGTCCAAAAATTGATTGCTTATTGCAAGCTCAAACTCCCTAAACCCTTTTTGGTATGCGTTGCGTTAATGAAAATCTATTTTTAATTTTGTCCAATTTTTTAGTAATTTTAATTTTTCCATCAAATTTTAATTTTTAATATTGTAATGATAAGGTTTGATGCGAAGTGTTTGTTTTTTCGTTAGTTATTACTAACACGCATTATCATTATACGTGAATCGCAATCTTCAAACAATTTCACACCTATTTTCATTTTATATTACCCTCTTTAAAGTTAAGCTGGCGCTTAATGTATGCCAGTATTGCTGGCAATGCGATTTGTTGGGTGCTCTCCGGAGGTAACGGAGGTGGCTGAGAGGCGGCATATGAGGCGCGACAGCCTTGATGGTACCTAGCGCCGGCAGCGATGCGATGATGGCGGCGGCGGGTCTTGTCTTCGACGCGCGTTCGTCACGCATCGCCGTCGCTGCGCCGCACCGACGTGCTTCAGGTGAGACGGGGGCGGCAGTGGCGTCGTTTCCGCCACCCCTTCGGTTGATAAGAGCCTGAGTTTATGGCGCATTACATCTCGCGACGTGCGCATTAACGGTTCAATTGTGTACATGATTAAAAAGGATTATGATGGCATTATTTTTTGCGTTTTTCACATTTTATTAAGATTACTCGTAAAGTTATTAAACGTACTCAATTTGTGTGACAATGTTAATAACTATGTCATAATGTATATACATTTTAAATGAATTGAACTTGGCAAACATACAAAATTCTGTGGTTTTACAAAGTAAGCAGACGAAATTTCCCTAGTAAGGAAACGAAATTTCTTTCGATCTAAACAACGTTGATGATACTGCATTGTAGAAAAAAGTCAATGATCTAGTGAAGTGTTAAAAAGCTGCAAGGTGTTACACTTTAACGCGTTGTAGACACGGCTCGCAGACATGACATAATGTATACACACGTTGAACAATTATTCGCCCGCCGCCACCGCACTGTTGGGCGATTTCAAGTTAGAACCGTCATAAATCAACGCACCGCTGCGTCTTGCTAAAAATTGGCATTTCGCGACTTTTTAACATGATTTTTACCACATTTACAATAATTCTATCAGAATGTAATATGCTTCACAAGATAGCTTAACTCAGCTGCTTCTATTATCAATTATTACAATTAAAATTTTTCTTCTTTGACATATAGTAATCAGGGGTAAACTTTACCCTTTGCTGGCGATCTGAAGGAAGAAAATGTATTCTGTGAGCTGTATATCAGCACATTCTCTATTTCATTGTCTATTCATTGGTATACAAGTTATTACTGTCTTATTTGTATGCGACTCTTTTTTGAGGTGTATATAGATCGCGCAGGGGACCGCATGTAAATTGTCCATATACAAGTTGCGACTCCGAACAATTTCGTTCGACATGAACGCGCTCACTTAACTGCATTTGACATACGCTGAGCAGAGTCGCAATAGGTATATGGATAATTTACATGCGGTCCTTAGCGCGTTCCTATATACGCCCTAAAAATAGATCGTGCACACGCAAGATTTCAATAAGCAATATACTATTTAACACATTATGAAGCGGAGAATATGCTGAAATATGACTGAATGAATACATTTCATTCCTTAATGTCCGCAGCAAAGAGTAAAGTCTACCCCTGATAACTCTATGTAAAATAAGAGAATTGTAAATTCTAACAATTCAGTATAGAAGTAGAAGAGTTAATCAATCTTATAATATACCACTCATTCCGATATAATTTTTCTTAATATTATAAAATTCATGATACAGATTCGCGAAATATTATGGCACCTCCGCTGCACTGCATTAAATTAAAACGCTTTTTTCTTGAAATCGCCCAATATGTATACCGCCACCCAACACCGTACAAAATCTGGAGCGCGCACGATGGCGCACATTTTTCCGCTGTAGGCACCACTAACCACTACCGTCGCCGCCTCCGACATGAGTAATTACTCCGATGTATGTCATAAGGTGCACGTCCTCTGAACATTTCCAGGCGCGATGCTGCGATGCTGCGATGAGGAAAAAGATGGCAACGTGTGATACGACGTGGAGAGACTTGACAATGCCTCTGGACTCGAGTGCCGGCCGTATATACAAAGCGAGATTGTAAGGATTAAAATGTCGTGATGCCGCCGAGGAGAGAGCACCACCGATGAATAGCCAAGCCGAACGCGTGCAGATATGTGGCCGGGGTTTACGCATCGCACGGTAGCCGGGATTCGCACTTGAGGCGGCGACGACGACACACGAAAAGAATCTCTCTACCACGCGCCACTACAGCGTCCTCAATTCGCAATTCTCACGCCTCGGCGACGCGCATGAAAGAGACGCGTTGAAAAATTAATTTTTCGCGCTTCTAATCTTCTGCCTTCTGTCTCACATATAGCGATTCGGTGCACTTTCCTGGAATACCACATGCCATGCATGGATGTGATGTGCATTTTTAGTAGTTTCTAAACAACACTGGAAAATATCTTATTTAACTCAATTTTCTCAAATTATATCTCTGCTTTTATCTCACTCACACACTCAGTCACTTTCTTCTATCTTTCTTTACTTTCGCTTTATCTATCTCTCACTCTCTATCTTCAACTGCCAGTTCTTTTCACCCTTTCCAGGGATACAAGTAACGCCATCTATGAATGACACGTTTACTTATGATTTGATAAGTCATGCCATCTAGTGACATTTGTGTCAAACTTTTTAATCTTCCATTGAAATATGTTTAGAAAATAAAATGTTTATAGATATATTCGCCTGTACAGTGATCATCTCTCCACTCTCTCTGGATGTTATTAGCTTCCAGCGATTCTTGAGTTGTTTCCCGGGATTTACGTTAACCCATCTATGATCTAATGGCGCCATCTATTGACAATTGTGCGAAGCTTTTAATCTCCAACTCAAATTATTTCTGTTATATGTCAATTTTATTAGCGAAATCAAGAATATCATGCAATATGGGGCAAGTTTTGCTATAATTTCATTAGACAGGTCAACTATTGACAAATTTGACAACTTTTTAAAATCTTCCTGACTCATTATTTCGGTTCCCTATCAATTTTATTACGTGTCATTTAAAATATAACGGAATATATTTATAAAACAAGATTTTTAAAGATATATTCGTCTATATAGTGATAATCTCTCTGACTTACTCTGACTGCCAGGTCTTTCCTAGCTGGTTTCGTAAAATTTACCAAACGTCATCTAAAAATGACATGTTCAGCTGCGAATTGTTCAGTAATTGTTTAGTACTATCCAGAAAATAACGAAATATGTTTACAAAACAAGCTTTTACAGATAAATTCCTCTCTATGCAGTGATAATATCGACTAAATTTTGAATATTCGCGTGCGTGGAAAATCATAAAATTTCCCAACGATGCCGTGCTCGACGGTAGTTTCCGCTCCCCAACAAACGTAATTATCCACGGAAGAAACAGCTTTAATTGCGGCCCCGACTTCGATTAAAAATCTACTCGCAGTCAATATTTACGCAGACACTCGTCTCGAAGAAATCTTCGATTAATGCACCCCCTCTTCCTCCTCCCCGTACACGGCTTAAGGTATCCAGCAATGTAGAACAGATTGAAGAACACACCTGCAAGCAATTAAAATGATTTCGCATCTTTGCAACATGCAAACGCGCTGTTAATTCGATTATTTCCTGCTTTCGGACAGTGGAAAACGGCAAATTGCCGCCGCGCAGGCAGGAAAAAAGGGGTACGCCTGTCTCTGGTGGAAAGCAGAGAGTGAGAAAGGGGTAGTAGAAAGAGTAGGAAGGAGTAAAAGCAAGTGGGGCGGCTGATTTATTAACTTTGTTTACTCGACTTGCAGAGAGGTGTAATTGACATAATGTCTCTGAACGACTTGAATGTTTAAACATTCTGTCATGCTGTCGGCGGGAGACAAAAGCATGTTTTTTCCCGCCGTCGCCCCCCACTGCCGTGCACCATTGAGGGGTTTTGCAGTCACCGCGATTAATTAATGAGGCGTAATTACACTCGCTCTTTCTGTCTTGCTGCGACTGACCGCAATGGCTTGAGCGGTGTGTTTGGACGCGTGTATGACAAGTCTATTATGATTAATTAATGTGCCATGTGAGAGAAGCGCAAGCGTGGTTTGTTTGGGTGGCGGCAGAGGCGGGTGGTGAATCGTTTCGACTCGTATGTCCCAGCTTGATTCTAGACTCGACGTATGTGTGTGAAAGTGAGCGTAGGAGTGTGTACGTTTGCATGTGACGAGCAATACTATTTGAAGATCTCATTAGCCGAATGCGAATCGTGTGTCGCGCTTCATTTGCGCACACGGCGACGCATTAAACGACGAAATGGTGATTGTCAGTCAGCACTGGCGGGAGAGATAAACCACTCCACTCGATCTTTGTTACGGCTGACACATTTTTCAGTGTTGGAATTTATATAGCTCCATCTACGGTTGACGAGTATAACTAATGTTTGATTAGTCGCGACATCTATGGACAACTGGATCAACTCTTTTTATTTATACCTCTCATTATCCCTCATTAAATAGAAGTAAATTTTAAATATTTTCAACGTCGAAGACTATAAATTATCTTTTGTTCTCCTAGAATAAAGTCTATTCTTCAAACATAGATGGCGTTCGTTGCAGTTGACCCTTTGTCATGTGATCTAAATTGCATGCAAATTTAGTACAGCATTGATATAACAATAGATGGCGTTAATTATTTGTATTAATTTTCTTTGGTTACATTACATATGCACATATTACATATTCTTGCATTTTTGGTCAATAAAATGAATTAAATCACCAAATACATCGGACAATTCAGAATTTAGTTTTAAATAGCTCTTAACTTGAACAATAAATATTTATAGATGCCTTCTTCCCAAATATCATTGCATTAATTTGTTACGACTTTAAATGATATGATAAATTTCATTTAGCCATCTCTTCCTTGAATATTGATGCCTATTCAATCATAGATGGCGTTAGTTGCTGTTCGCCATAAGTCAGGTGCTTTATATTTTCTGAAAATGTAATACAGAGCTGAGATAAGTCGAAAATTCACCTCTCAAAGCAATGTAATTTTAAAAAAAAACCTTCCAAATGTCACCACTGGGTATTTGTCTCGAAACAATTTGGTTACTCTTTATTTTTATCTGGTTTTCTAGCAAATTTCTCCATTAAAATGCATTAAATCACCCAAAACAACACCACAGTTTAGAAATTTACTTTAAATAGCGTCTTAACTTGAACAATAGATGCTCCTGCTGTCAACATTGTCGCAAAAATCATTTCTTTACATTGTGACGACTTTAATTGACATACTAAATGACATTTCGCCTAGTTTTCGTTGAATATCGTCGGCTATTCAATCATAGATGGCGCTGGTTGCAGTCGGCCGTCAGTCATATGATTTAAATTGTCTGAAAATATAATGCAGAACTGCTGTAAGTCGAAAGTCGACGTCCGAGCGCGATTTAATATTGACCAGGCGTGATTCGGGAAGTGTGTCAAGTTTTCAAAGCAGCAGCGCCATCGGCCGATAAATAATTGATGCACTCGCGGCGTGCTGACGTAATCGTCGCTGGCGTCCTTATTGCCGTCGCCGCCTCTCCCGTGCGCGTTATTTCTGCCCCCTTCTCCCTAAGCCCCTCACCCGTAGATAGATGCAATCGAAGCGGATAATTGTCGACGATGTGCATGCCAGGCGTGTGTGTCATCGCCGACCTATATTTAACTGACAGTTTGCAACAATTACCAACTTTTCGTCTCTAATTACCGAGACACTTGCATGCAGCGACTCTGACGCGCAAGTATGTTTCATTAATCACACAGTTTGCCTCGTGCTCGTGTAATATTGAACCGAGCGACGCTGGCGGCGGTGGCAAGAGATTTAAAAACACTAATCTCAAGCGCAAAAAAACATGCGATTGTCACTAATTAATCATCGTGCTTTTAAAACTCGTAATTGATTCCGGAAGTTTCGGTGGGCGACTACATTGAAACGCGTTTCGTGGGGTGGCAGGCAGGGTGGGGTGGGATATAGGAGGTGTTAGGCAGTGTTTTGGGGGCTGTTGGCGGTGGGTATAAGGGATGCAGTGCTGCGGGTGACGACGCGGAAAAAATCGGGCAAATCCGTTTGGTTGGAAAATATTCGGAAACTCTTATTCTTTCGCGCTCGCGAGCGTGATTTACGATCGGCCGCAAGTTTTTTAATCACCACTTTCAGGCGCAGAGATTTATGCGTGGAATCCGACGGCGGCGGTGCAAGGAGGTTACAGCTCGGATGGGGCGCGAGCGGTTAAACGCGGTGTGGAAAGCAGACGGTGCAAAACTTCTTACGCGCGAAAATAATCAAAATGTCGAGCGGTTTTATTATTACCGCTGCTAGATCAGAGAGTAGTCACTAGAAATCTACGAAAAATGCCCGGAGATGGCGCCAGTTGAATGTCATATGCTTATTAGATTCTCTTTTCATGTATAAATGAAATAAAATGCAAACGCCCTCTACCTATTCATCTATAATTAATAACCTATACGACCTATATCGCCAATGTAACGCCAAGTGTATGAGGATACTTGGGCTGCAGTGAAAGTAGGGGGAGAATTTCCGAGAAATTCAGGACAGTCGAGGGGGTTAGACAGGGTTGCCCAATGCGTCCGCTCCTGTTTAATCTGTACATCTCGGAGCTGGAAGAAGTAATCACAACAGGGCAGGATGGGGGGTGTGGTTGTGGGTAAGTGCAAAGTATGGATTTTAGCGTATGCTGATGATGTGGTGTTACTGGCAAGAACGAGGGGGGTATGAGAGCAATGTTAGTGGAGAAATATATGGATAAGCGTGGCTTGAAGGTGAATGTACAGAAAACGATATGAATGGTATGTAAAAATGCGGGTGGTCGTCAGAGGTCGTCAGAAAGGTTGGAGTGAAAGGAGGAGGAAATTGAGAGAATATAGGTTTTAAAATATCTAAAATATTAGTTTACATACAATGGAAAATGGAATGAAAATTTGCGATGGATGCAAGCAAGAGGGAAGTGAGCATGGGGGAGGATTAAACAGAAATCGGAGAATGTATGGGGGAATAACTGGGACATTGTACTGAGAGTAGGGGATGCTTGTATGAAGCCAATGCTGATGTATGGTGCTGAAGTATGGGGTATGCGAGAATGGAAGATTATTGACAAAAGAGCAGACTTGGTTTCTCAAAGACCTTCTCAAACTGGAAAGATCCACACCAAGTTATATAGTATTGCAGGAAACAGGGAGAAGGTCAATGAGATGAGAGAGCATGTATATGGTTGCAAGTTATGAAGTGTGAACAGAATGGGTGATGAGAGACTAATTAAATATGTCTGGGAATTGTGTGCAAGGAGGACGGTGAGCGCTTGGGCTACTTGTTGGGGAAAGGGTGTATGAAGCGGTCAGATTGTCAGAGGTGCGGGTAGGTCGGTTGCTGATAAGGAATGAGTTACGCGTGAAAGGAGGAGTAGGAACGACAAAATAATATCAAAGAAGCACCTATGACCCACTATACCAAGCAGTGCAGACAATCAGGATGAGACCCAGATTTATTGATGCCACAGAACTGAATGTGGCTGATAAAAGGCTAATAGCCAGATCACGGTGTGGATCGTAAGAGACGGGATGGAAGGTGTGGATTGGAGATGAATTTGTCAGGTGTATCCTATGTGGAAGGGGGAGAGATTCCTGGGAGCATGTAGAGAGTGATTGTATAGGAATGAAAGAGGAGTGGGTGCGTGATAGCCAGGTGAAAAAGGGGAATGGAAGAATGGCTGTGTGAGGATGGAAGGGAGATGGCAATTTTGAAAGTGTTAACAAAGCTGAAGGAAGTTGCTCGGACTGGACACTTACCCACCATCAACTACGACTAATTGGAGAGGCGACTAATTGTAGGTACCTTCAAGTGAAGGGAGTGAAGAAAGTGAATGAATGAGAAAGAAGTGGTTTAATTACTTTTTGTTGAAATTGCATATTATTAAGTTTTGTTCAAAATTATTTAGGATGTCAAGTGTTATTTAGTTTTACTTACTACTATTTACTATGAATATTTGCAATGGAATGGAATGGAATGGTGGGAAGATATATGGTGGGAAGATATAGTCAACAACTTCATACAATTCAGTCAGATTACATTGTTTCTTACTAAATCTCAAACAAAAAGCATGTATTGTACTTTCAAAACTTAGTCTAAGAACTTTCGCACCATATCAGTTAATAACTCAATCAATCATGTTTTAACGACTCAATATTCATCTCAAATGCGATTATGAATACCATTCAGGCTGTCTAACCGTGAAATCTATTGATTCAAGTCCTAATAATATCTATAAAAGAAACATCTAGACCGAAAATGACGATA
Source organism: Mimaenictus wilsoni (assembly GCA_027575185.1). Classification (NCBI taxonomy): domain Eukaryota; kingdom Metazoa; phylum Arthropoda; class Insecta; order Coleoptera; family Staphylinidae; genus Mimaenictus; species Mimaenictus wilsoni. The sequence goes on from JAODAC010022799.1 coordinate 21,150, forward strand.
AATGTAGCACATTTTGCAGTAAGTCAACCAGTCAATACAAACAAAGTAAATCTGCAACAAATTTCCTTGCAACTCGCAAGTTACATGAGTAAAACATGTCAAAACTATTCGCAGAAGTCGTTAGTTCAAACGTAAGGAAAACCACCAACAAGTCGATAAAAACTCTGGCGTATTTATGTAAATTGTGCATCATTATATCAGCGCGTATTTCATGGAAACACATCATGCTCGTGGAAATCAGCGCGAAATCAGTTAGCGGCGCAGCGCGGCGTGCGATCGTGACCGCGAAACTTGTTCGAATACCCGTTAAACTCGACGCCGAGGAACTTGCGCCAAACAACTCCACATCCATACTCACATCACACATCCGCACACATACACCACATCTGCACACACGTATACCACATGTGCACAACATCCACACACGGTTACGCATGACTCGTTTGCGATTTATCTGCGAATATAAATATGCGCGGAAAATGCAGACATGCACTCATACACACATACACTCATACACACATACACACATACACACATACACACATACACACATACACACATACACACATACACACATACACACATACACACGTACACACGTACACACGTACACACGTACATACATACATACATACACACATCGACACTCATGCACACGTACACACTCACACAAAAATGAACATAGTCATACACATATGCACATATACACACACACACACACACATACATACACTCACACGTTCACACACAAGTGCACATACACAGCCACTAGCACACACGATGTGCGACTCGTTTATTGTATTTAATAATATAAAGTGTACTCGAGCGTTTCGTACTCACTGGCTGGATGCACACGATGGCAATATCTTTCTTTCAATATATGTGTGTTTATGCGGATATGTGTGTGTGTGTATTTTTAAGCATTCCCGACCTCACTGGTCAATACGTATCGCTGTTCTCCCGCTGCACTTCTTCGCCTCTTCAGTCGCAAGGAACAAGATGAAAAGACGAAGAATTCCTCAAGAATTTCCGAACGATCTGAGGATACACAATGACGTTAGTATCTACCAAAAAGTGCTGTGCATAAGAAAGCAACTAAACATGCATTACACACATGCTTGCACTTTAATAGCCGAATTTCTTAAATCTTTCTTGAATCTTTCGTGAGTTGCATTTGGTAGAGAAGAGCCCATGAAACAGCCTTACACGTACAGAAACTTTCGACTTTCGTGTTTTTTTCTTCTTCTTCAGTTTTCGGTCACTTGGAACGCCTTAATTTTATAAACATTTTCAACTCTCAAGATAATCCCAACTTTTAAATGTTTCGCTAGGTAAATGGAGCAGTTTTATGCAACTTTAACATTTTATTACATTTTCTAGGTCAAATGCTATTAAAGTTTACATCAAACTCGATATTAAGCTATTCGTTTTATAATATGCAATTTTATAACTTTGCTCAAATTACGTTACGATAAACTTATGTTAATATACGTTAGCGGAAAGTGTTTCTTTGAAGTTTTGTTAGTTTCTTTGAATATAGATGTCGTTACTAACGTATTAGTGTTAGATTAGGTTAGTTTAGGACTACCAGAAGAGTGCGTCAATTGTCCAACATGGAATTGCATGAAATTTTTTATGCGTGTAGTACATATATAGAAATAAATTGTGTTAACGGGATTTTACGCCGTTTTGAGCGGTTTGCGCAAAAAAATTCAACGTTTGGTATATATTGCTTTAACAGCAGCATTCGTCGTATACTCGCGCGTGTACTCGCGGCAAGCGCATCAAGGTCGGTCTACATACAGGCGTGTTGACGATACGCCGCGTTATTCTTATAACGAATAGTGCTTTTAAGCAATATATACCAATCTTTGAATTTTTGTTTTGGGGCAAACGGCTCAAAACGGCGTAAAATCCAGTTAACACAATTTATTTCTATATATGTACTACACGTACACAAAATGTCATTCAAATCCGTGTTGGACAATTGACACACTCTCCTTGTTAGTTTATCATGTGAGGCTTAAGATTATGTGAGGTTAGGTTGCTCTTATCATGAACATTGTCAAAATTTACAAACAACGAAGCATTTTGTTTGTCGAGATTAATTACCCAGGCAACAGTGTGTAAATTAATTATAGACGAAACATTGTCAGCGTAATCGCGATACTTAATTAAGCAAATCATGTACGATGAGGCTTGTATGTATGTATTCCACGCGTGTATAGCAATATCACAGCCGTTGGTGGATGGAGGCGACGCGGCGGCAGTAACGGTGGCGGCAACGTAGGAGGCGTTATTAACAAAAGCTTTGTGAAGAGGTCGGGCCGGAATCTGAGCCGGTGCGGATAATCTCCGGTCCGATCCGCCGATTCGCATCGCCGCCGCCATTGCCGGCGAAGCCACGGCGTCGAAAACCGGACAACCGCCACCACATCAGCGGGGAGGCGGCAGGTTGAACAAAGTAGAGAGAAGAGCCCGAGAAGACGTATTGCAAATATGTCATTTCTTACTCGTAATCAGAGATTATAACTACGTACTCGGACGAATAATATGTATTGATTTATTGATTATGGATTTCATCTACCCTGATTTTTTAGGTCCGACACTTATTTTTTTTTTAATATCAGGATCAAATGGTAGGTGTACGTTAGGTTAGGTTAGTTCAGCTGGATTTTGCTTGAATATGATTATGATATTTTCATACACGCTAGAACAGTTTAATTTCAGAGATGTTTACATTTTCGAACGCACTATAAGTTTAGTTTCAGTTAAGTACCTTGACATTCATAGTCTTGTAGTCCGTGTGTCATGCATTTATTTATATAAGACCTTTAAGACGAGCGTAGTAGTTCAGTTGGTAAGATCGATGCAAGGGGATCCAGGTTCAAGTCCTGGTCGTGACCTCTACTCGCTTCGGCAACCACATTAACATTTGTGTTTGTCGTTATAGACGTCTTCTTCACCCTGGGCAAGGCTAGCAACCTGCCCAAAGGGAATTAATATGCTCATAGTTACCCAGAAAAAATTATGGAAGAATGACAGGTCACTGACCAATGCCCGGTCAGCGATAAAGCGGATGAATGAAGACGAAGAAGAAGACTTTTAAGACTGATATTTATTGGTGATTATTGAAAGATTTCGTTTTTACAAATATATTTACTTATATTTAAGTTAAAAATAGATACTATATTTATGGGCGCCTCATTTTTGTGAGTTGCTCAGCTGCGTACACGCTAGTACACATCCTTAATTCTGATCAGAATCGAAAAATCAAAAAGGTTACGCAAAGCTTATAAAATTTGAATATAACGTTGAGTATTTTCTAAAAATGCATTAAAATTGCTTGTCTTTATACTGTTTTAAATTTAAGGTGCATTTTTCTCAAACAAATTTGAGTTAAATAAGCGAAAAAGATATGTAAATATGAGAGTTTTTAAAAAACAATTGACGTCATATTCTAGAGAATTTAATTGTTTATAAAATGAGGCATCAGTCAGTCAAATCGGTTCAGTAGAATTGTCTTAATCGTGTACGCAAAATTGAAAATGTTGCGAGAAAAACCCATTTAATAAAGTTGGCCAAATATATGAACACCAATTAGTTTTAATAGCTTTATGAGCTATAACTTCGTAAATACTGGACCTATCCACTTGAAATTTGGAATGAATATTCCTGAATAGTCTACCTGTTGATTAGGACTATTTCCATAAGTCAGTCAAATAAAGGTTCGCCCTTACACTTAAACGAAACTAGGTTAAGATTCTGTGGACGTGTGATTAATTCACGTTATTCTAACTTATTTATTTTTATCTATTCTAACAATTCTAGCCCTAGTTAGTTTAGGTTAGTTTAAAATACAAATCATTTTAAACAGATAAAATTACATTGTATTATTCTGGTTCAAAATGCATAGGTTTATTCAGTTTTAAATTTAATGTGCATTTTTCTCAAACACATTTGAGTTAGATATCCGAAAAAGATATGTAAATATGAGCGTTTCAAAAAACAATTGACGTCATATTCTAGAGAATTTAATTGTTTATAAAATGAGCCGTCACTGAGCCAAATCGGCTCAGTAGAATTGTCTCAATCGTGTACGCAAAATTGAAAATGTTGGGAGAAATACCCATTTAATAAAGTTGGGCAAAAAATGAACACTAAATAGTTTTAATAGCTTTATGAGCTATAACTTCGTAAATACTGGAGCTATCCACTTGAAATTTTGAAGGAATAGTCTTGAATAGTCTACCTATTCATTAGGTCTATTTCCATAAATCAGTCAATTGAAATTCCGTCCTTAAACCTACATGAAACCTAGATTAAGATTCTGTGGACGTGTGGTTAATTCACGCTATTCTAATTTATTTATTCTAACCATTCTAACTTGTTATTTTAACTTATTAGATTAGTTTAAAATACAAATCATTTTAATCAGATAAAAATAGATTCAACTAGTATAGTGGTTGAATCGAAATAAGCCCAAAAATCGCCACAGAACATTGTGAAAACCCAAAGAGAAAAATACACGAAACAAAATAGAATTTTTCCAAATATTAATATTAGCAATATAATATTAGGGTAGAATTGGCCATCCCTCAGAAATATCAACCTCTCTCTCCCCCTTTGGAGAATGTCGGGATAACGCGCAATGATTGTATCTCGTTCGGGGCACATCCTGGAACACGCCCTATTCCAACAAACTATTCAATATTTGTACGTTCGAACGCGCTTGCAAAGGCAGATGAAAAGAGAATCGCTAAACGCTTGCACAGGCTGGCTGGCGCAATACACACACACACACACAGAACCCCCATGGGAAAAATTAATTCAAAAGCGAAATTGAAATAGTTGTACATATTTATAACTCGGCCCCTTGCCGCCATCCGGGAATCGGAATCTAGCCTCCAGCGTTACTGCTCTCCTTTGAACGCATTGCTATTTTCGGAAGGTGGCAGAATGGGAATATCGCAGTTATTTCAGACAGAGAAACATCAAGATCGAACAAAGGGGGAGCGCCCTGAAGTTTATGCAAGGATTTCGCGAATACGCGCATAATTAGAGGGTGTCAAGAGGGATGTGATGAACGCGAGAAAATTACACCTTCATTCCTTGGGTATTTTGCAATTTTAGAGGCTAAATACGACATTTTTCACATTTTACATATTTCTATATATACTTTTTTGGTTTTCTTCCCCCCTGTCGTGAGTTTTGTACGTCTAATTTTCGGAAAATGCAGGAGGAAATCCTTAAATTAGTGTTGAACATCTAATGGTGTGGTTTCTGTTGGAAAACTGTAATAGGGAACTCATAATAGATAAGACAGCAGCAGCGACGAATATTTCCATTTCACATTTTCCATTTCATTCTTATTTACTATTTCGTTATTTTCATTTTGTATTTGGAAAACAAATTATGCATGCGGCATTTTCGGCGTTTTCCCTGTAGAGAGAGAATCCCCAAGTTTTTATCTACTTTTATCATGCGAGGGAACCGCAACACCTGATTCATTCCTGATATTAGACTCGACTCAAAAGTTGCAAAGTTGAAATCGCGTGCTTCATTCCACTTGTTTTATCTTTTTTCTTCCTTTATTTCTAATGGTATTTTCCTGTAGGTATGCTATCTTCTATAAGAGGGCGATAGTTTCCAAAATTTACCTTCGGCATACATGAGGTAAACTCTATATTATATCGAAATAATATTATAGTTTATTTACCAGAGGTTTTCTGGCTTTAAATTCGTTCTAAACGTGAATTCTATTGATTGGCATTCTATTTGTTGAATTTTATTGGTTGGCACAGTGTCCTTACAGACAGGTCCTTACAGACGCTACGACTATGTAGCTTGGAGACGACGAATGCGCGCTCACTGGCTCACACTAACCAATCAGCGCGCGCGCTACTCACGTGACTCTCGTTGACTCCTCCCTAACCAATCAGAGTATCGTAACTGATTGGTTAGCAGTTACTTCATTAAGGTTACTTCATTTCTAACCGAAAAAATGTAGGGGAGGGGTAGGGGGGTCATAATCAGTCATAATCTTTTTGTGTGAAGCCCGTGTTAACGGATGGTGTGGAAATATGGAGAGAACAAGTCTGGTTCCTGACGGACTTAATAAAGTTGGAGTAATCAACGCCAAATCATGTAGTCCTTCAGGAGTCGTGGAGAACATATATGTGATGGCAGATGATTTGTCGGGTAACCAACTATTAGGAGTGGTAAAAATGTTCTTCAAATCCTAAAATTACTAAAATAAAAATAAAAAAAGGAACAAAAGAAATTTACACTTTCTAAAAATGAAAAAAAAAAAAGTTTTTCAATGCAATTAGTCTTAAAAAAGCATTTTTACAAACTTTTTTTAACAAATTTTTTTACAAACTTTAAGAACTACTTAAATAACCATAAACTATCTGCGAAACTTTCACTCGTTGAACATAGAACACCGAACAGGCGAACATCGAACAACAATTTTCCATTAGATAAAATCGATGGGGTTGAAAATAAAGCCGAGGCAAAGCATCGAAAAGTGATATTTTCGATCTGGGTTTACGCTTTTTTGTGGGTTTTATGCTGATGGCCGCTGTGTGGCGGCGGGAAACTTTTAATCGAGTACGTGACGACAATCCGTGATTTATGTATATTAAAAGAAGTCGTGATCGTCGGCGGTGAGGGCAGGGGCGGTCGCATCCCATAGACCCATACCCACACACATGCCGCCACCACCGCGAGGGGAGAATTACACATGTGCCTCGCACAATTTCGCATTTTCCAAACATATTTTTCAGCATTACGCGAGGACCGCGAAGAAATGTATAAATCATAGCGTCAAACCGGCGTTATGCTGAAACATCCTGGTACATTTCCCCATCAAAAACCTCCCTCCATTACAGACCTTTCCGTAAAATCCTCCCTTGAGTTTCTCTTTTTAAGGCCAGTACTTGATTATTGAACATTGCATTAATTTGCATTTGTTTAAGGGTTGAAGGTTCACAGTGTGTTTTCAAGTTCATCCATGAACATTTATAAACCCGTGAACCATAAAATCTGTAGAAGTTGGAAGCATAACGAGATGTTTCATGCTTTTTATGGTGTTTCTAACGTTCTTATTGAGGTGGCGCTGTAGCTGCGTGAACGTTAGGACTGCATGGGCGCTGTGATCGCTCGCTGACTGGCTCCCACCAACCAATCAATGGGCGCTCCACTTATAAGCTCCTCCCTTGATATCCTCTGGTTGGTTGACTAATAAAATAAACCCTAATGAGTGCTAACATTAATTATAAACATTTCGAAAGTCTCAAACATAAAAAAATAATTTCTATTACTAAAAGTTCCTATTTCAGTCCGTAATTCGAGGACTTCGAAGAAATATATAAATCTTAGTGTCAAACCGGTCTTATCCTGAAATATCCTTGTACATTTCTCCGTCAAACACCTCGCTCCATTACAGACTTTATAGACGTTACAAACTGCTCTGTAAAATCATCTATATAGTTTCTCTTTTGAAGGCCAGAACTCGATTTTTGAAAATTGTATTCACTTTCATTTAATTGAAGGCATTTGTTTTCTAATGATTTGAACATTTGTGTTCCCGTAAACCAAGAGACCTTCAGAACCTGCAGGAAGGATCACGTGATCAAATACATGGCTTTTACGGTGTTCTAACCTCTCCTATTGGTGGTTCTCAGTCAACCCATAATGGCCGGCTCATCCTAACCAATCAACGAATAGGCTCCTCCCCTACTATCTTCTGATTGGTCAACTAATACTTTTTTTTCTAATGAGTTCTAACATTAATTATAAAAAAAAATTGAAAGTCTCAAACTTAAACAGTTGCCGCTATCTTCCTCTATCTCCCTTAAAGTTCCTCTTTTAAGGTCATCACACGATTTTTTGGCTTCATTTACATTCCACGTATACAGTGTGTCCTCCTCTTTGTTCCTGAAACTAAACTTAGCTTACAGGGCCTCCAAGGAACGAAGGGGCGGTTTTGTGTCAAGTATGCACTGGCTGTATAAAGTTTTCGTTTGACCACATCGCTTTGAGAGGAGCGCGAAAGTGAATTAACTTTGAATCAATCCTGAAATTTACACCAAAGAGGCGCTCTGGGGTCTTTGTGTGGGGGGTTAGGGGAAGAGGCGGCCGTGGTGTGGCAGCATCAAAGGCGTCTACCTTCGCAACGATTGTGTTCGACGTGTCGCCGCCGCCGGCGATGATGAAACGAACCTGGAAACCTCCAACCGAAAACCCGCCACCACAGAACCCCACTACCGATCTCGTACTCCTCATCCCCCTGCGGCCCTGCACCCTCTAATGCCAACCGCCACCCCCAGGACGGCCGTCACCTCTCCGAGGCAGAGGTGATGCGCTCACGCTCTCGCCCTGCACACGCACAAAGCGAATTTTCAACAATTTACATATTATTTCAAGGCGAGTAACTCGAGACAAGTCTCGGCGGATTAGAGTAATGCTGTCATAATGCCATCATAACCACCCTATGAGTATACTGCGGTCCTTCCCCTCCCTGCACCTCCTGAAACTCATCCTCCCTCAACGCATGAGTTCGATTCATTTTTTATTTCGCTGGAATTTCACTAACTAAACATTTTACGCTTATATTTCTGCAATTTGAATAATTTACTCAGGATTGTCAGGGGGTGTGGGAGGTACCGGGGGCGGCTGATAAGTTTTCAATGGGGTGGTGTGTTCCTGAAGCGAAGGGGTTCGTAATTGAGTTAAAAGCTCATAACTAAGCGGACATTAGTCGTGCGGAATGCATTTCTGGAATTATGCGCTCGCGGAGTGTATACAATTTTAAGTGCCGCCTCAAACCTACCCCCTTCTCTCCTGCCCTTGCCACCCCGAATGCCGCCGACCACGGCGAGAAAGCGCCATCGAGCAAAAGTTTTAATAATTTAGCGCTTGTGTGGTTCGTCATATACGTCTGTTGCTCAATTAGCGTCGAAACTTTTGCAGTCGGTACAACTAACGTCATCTGGCGGTTAATAGCCGGTGAAAAAAAAACAGTTCAGCATTCAGACAAATATTTTTTTATGCGTCGCATGGCGACAGAATTTCAATGAATGCTATTATTTTGCGATGGTAAGGGTAAGGGCAAAACGGTGGGTAAACGAACAAGATTTCTCCATTACATGTCAAAGTGCAGTGCCATCTAAGTGCAGTTTGAATTTGAATGTTGATGGCGAATGTGCAAGTCGAAGTGCAAGTTTATGGATAATGTAAGAAAATTCGATGGATGCACATTGTCGATGCTAAATTCTTTGGGAACTCAAAAAGATTTGCTTGAAAGGTGGAATTCTCTTGAAGTGAATTGCTAAAGGTATTCATAATCACTTCTGAGGAGGTTAAAGTTTCTTCAAAAATGTTACAAAAATGACCTGGTCAGTATATTTTTTTCACCCCAATTCCAAGAAAAGTTAGAAATCGATCTGAAGCTTCGGAAAACTGGTTTATTTATGAATTATTTATGCATTTGTGCTAGGGCTGGGAAATTTAATGGTGGATCTTCAAAATATTTAGAAAAAAGCCAATTTTCAATAATAAAAAACACAAATTCCTTTCCTGACACATTTATTATGCAATCCAAGGCAAGACAACATTTAGTCTGAACTGTTTAAATAAGAAGCACCTTTGCCAGACATCAGTTAAGTATAAAATGATGTGTTAAACGGTAGTCGCGGTTTTATTATTCAGATTTTTATTCTCGGTTAGAATGCGGGGCCTGATTTAACAGAGCCTTACTTAAGGAGTAATTTTATTTTGAGACACTTCAGGTAATTTCTCTTAAAATATATACTAGC